>PVIR01003508.1:60411-88204 GCA_004026965.1 Petromus typicus
CCCGGTAACCACATAACAATACTGGGTGTGGAGACCCACACCCAGCAGCAACCAGTACCACATACCACAGTGCCGGGCGTGGTGGCTCACGCCTGTAATCCCAGCACTTGGGAGGCAGAGGCAGGAGGATTGTGATGTGAGTTTGAGGCTGAGCTCGGGGCCAGCCTGAACCACAAAGCGAGACCCTGTCTCAAAAAAAACCTAAAAAAAAAAAAGGCAACAAAGCTTATGTATACAGGGGATGGGGGTTTAAATAATCCAAAGCTCTGCACGATTGCTCTAATTCTACTTGCCCTAGAAAATGTAGTAGAGATTTTATATACTGAACGAGACTGTACCTCAAGGTCATTTGACTCAGAAAGTCCTCAACAGTAAAGCTATAGGACCTTCAGGCAGTTGTGCAATTGTCACTAACTGTTTGGTCCCCATACTATTTGAGTAGTAGTGAAGGTGATGGCTTTGTGTTGTGTACAAGTTCTCTAAAGGAAAACCCACAGTGAGATAGTCCATACAAAGAAATGCTTCTATTTTACTTCAAAAATAACAATTCTTGGGCCAGGGAGTTAGCTCAGTGGTTCCGGCGCCTGTCTTGCAAGTGCAAGGGCCTAGGTTCGATTCCCCGGTGACCACATACCATACTGGGTGTAGAGACTCATGCCCAGCAGCAACCAGTACCATATGCCACAGTGCTGGGCGTGGTGGCTCACGCCTGTAATCCCAGCACTTGGGAGGCAGAGGCAGGAGGATTGCTGTGATGTGAGTTTGAGGCGGAGCTCAGGGCCAGCCTGAACTACAAAGCGAGACCCTGTCTCAAAAAACCTAAAAAAAAATAAATAAATAAAAATAACAATTCTTGAGGGATAGACAGCTTGGTCTCTGACTTTACTTCCTTAGTCTCTTGCCATGGGTGAGTATGACACAAGTAAAAGTTCCCCTTCTACAGCAGTACATGAAAACTCACATATCAACAAGAAATGTGTTAATCAAATATTTTCAATGTTTGGGTTTATATTTCAAACCAAAAATATGGTGAAAAATTTATTAGTTGTCCTCTTGTCATATAAGTGCAAAATTTTTCCCTAATATGTTAAAATGTCTTAGTTATAGAAATATTAATGGTTTCTTTAGTTTTTTTTTTTTTTTTTTACAGCTAAAAAGTTTCGCCTTTGAGTTTATTGGTACATTTTAGGTACACATTATGGTCACATCCATCATTGAAAATTTATACCTCTACATGATGTATCTTGATTGTCATTTTTACCCATCCTCCTGCCCACCCTATAAACCCCCAACACCCTACGTACACATTTTGTTTCTGTTCTTTTCCTTTTTACCATCAAATCTTTTCTTTCCCTTCTTTACTTTCCCCTGCCCCCGCTTTCTCTTTTCCCTTTAAGCATTTTCTTCCTATTTCACAACACCTATCATACATTCTGAACCTCATTTACAACTTCAGTTTCTCATACTAGACAAATGCTATGATATTTATATATCTGTGTTCTATTTATTTCACTTATAAGTATGGCCTCAAGATACATCCATTTAAGTATAAATGACTCAACTTTATCATTCTTTATGGTTAAGTAATATTCCATCCATAGTTTTTTATACTTGCAGTTTATTGCTTTTTTTTCTTGTGAGTAAAATAAGATTTTTATACAAGCATAATATAAATTTGGGCTTTAAGAGCCATTAACATTTGTTAGAACAGGATAATTATATACCTAAATAATTATTTGTCTGAATTCTTGTATAAAAGGTGAGGGGAGTCTTTCAATTTAGATACAATTACAGCAGACCCACTTTACCAGATAAACTCTTAAAATTCAGTAGAATACGGGCAGGATGTAGAAGAACTAGAACTCAGAGACTGTTAATGGGTAAATAACATTACCACTGTGGCAAACAGTGTGGCAGTTTCTTAAAACAAAGTTTTGAAAGCAATCAGAATATACCACCCCAGAACATTCCCCTCTAACATACAAATTACTTTTTGAAGTAAAAGCAATCAAGCAGGAGCCAAAGGAGAAGTACTCTCACACCTCTTCCTTCCCGGAGACAACTCTTATTGACAGACAATACAGCAGCTACTACAAACCAATCCTGTTCCTCATATATTTACCTTCTCACACTTTCCCATCTTTGGAAACCTAAAACCTCTTTTCTTTGTCCTGTCATTTCCCTACATCTTTACTTTTCCCCCCCCCCCCCTTGAGGCAGGGTCTCGCTTTGTAGTTCAGGCTGGCCTCGAACTCACAGCAATCCTCCTGCCACTGCCTCTCGAGTGCTGGGATTACAGGCCAGAGCTACCACGCCCGGCATTGTCGTACATGGTTACCAGAGATTGAACTCCGGAACTTGTGCTTACAAGGCAGATGCCAGAACCACTAAGCTAAATCCCTGGACCCTACTGTTTTTTTGAAGAAGCTATACTTGGACAACTCACTGCCTTAAATTGCTTTTCATTGAAGTTTCTTCCATGTGAAGTGTTTCATGTATCAATAAAATTGCTTTTTTCCCTCTTAATCTAGCTTTTGTTGCAGGAGTCTGTCCCAACTATGAATTTATGAAGGTTAGGGAAAAATTATATTTGCTCCCTGACAACAAATATACTATCTACCGTATAGTGCAGCCATTCCACTTTTAGATGCTTATTTAAGAGAAATGAAAGAGTAAAAAAATATTCTATTGTAACAGCCTAAACTGGAATCACTCAAATGTTCGTGGGGAGGGGTATAAACAGACTGCTACATCCACAGTTGTTTAGTAGCCAAAAAATCCAATATCACAAATAAGAATGAATTATTGATACATACAGTGGTCTTTAAATTTCAAAATAATTACATCAGGTAGGCAACCTCGACCCCAGACCCCTTCCCAGTGCACGCTCCAGCATTTACCTGCCAGCCTTGTTCCTCCCTGACCAAGGGGCAAACAAGGATGCACACTAAGAAGATACGGAACCAGCTCAACCTGTGGACACTCAGGGAACTCGCAACTCCAGCAGGCCAAAGAGCCTGAGCCTTTGCTTGCCTCCTTTTATTCACCCAAACATGGGCCCAAGCAATCATACTAACACAGATTCACCTGGTTTCCAATATCCAGCAGTACATTCTCTGGTAAAACAACTTAACCTCAGCTGCCCTAACTTTTTCCTAAGCTGTAACGCTCTTCTTTATGTTCGGGGAGGAGGCCTATTAGGCCTTAATTGTCCTCTGGTCCTGGACAGTGCCAAGTGAAAAATATCAGATAAGAATAAATGTGCTCTGTGATTTGATGTGCATAAAATTATACAGCTGGGGCAGTGCATGCCTGGAATCCAGGCATTCCAGGAAGCTGAAGCAGGAAGATCATGAGTTCAAGTTCAAATTGGGCAATTTAATAGTTACTTAATGAGACCCCATCTCAAAATTTTAAAAAGGCACAGGGTATAGCTCAGTGTGAAAACCCTGGGCTCAACTCCCAGTACCCAAATTAATTAATTAATATTCTAGAAAATACATGCTTAAAAAGATCAGTGGCTGCCCAGGAGTTAGATATAGGGGCGATATGACAAAGGGGCTCAAAGAAACATAAGGTTGATGGATATGTTCATTTCCTTAAGCATGATTATGGTGCCAGCTATATATACATATGCCGAAACATAAAGTTATACCAGATTTGATATATATGTATATAAATATACAAAAATTTTTAAATGCTAAGAATATAGCTCAGTATGAAAGCAATGGGTTCAATCCTCCAGTACCACAACCAAAAACTGCTGCATAATGACTAGCAATAGAGATAGAAGGAAGTCACAAAGTGACTAGACTTCTAGGTCATCACCTTTGTAATAATGCTTCTAGCACAGATAGAGACGCCATTTTAAAATAGCAAAAACACAACAATCAGCTTGGGGGAGAGAAAAGTACACTACTGAAAAAATAATTTCTGGCCCAAATGTAATCTAAAACTCCTTTTTCTCAAAGAGAGGGATATAAACAAAGATTCCTAGTTTTCACAGAGGACACTCACCCAGCAAATTATAAATTATGACATAGGCCAGAAACATGGGTGAGAGTGCATGTAAAGATACACAATAGAAGCCTGGGGGTCTGCCATCCCTTATTTAATGTGCCAGGAAACAAATATCCTAAGTGAGTTAAGATTATTGGATCTGCTCTCTTCCTTGAAGCAAAGAAAGAATCCTATTGAATATCTCTCTTCCCTCTCCGGCTGCTTTGGAAATCTTGACTGACCTTAAATCTTCTGTAGAGATTCTTGGCAAAAAACTGAGATGATATGATAAAAATGGGCTTTTGGTCTTGCTTTTAATGATCTTCACGTAAACAGTATCATAATAGGTCTCCACTTAAAAATTCTCACATAGACAGGGGCAACTGTAGGAAGTAATCCAAATATAAGATAAGTAAGACAGTGAAAAAAAAAGAACATAAGAGACGATAGGAGGGAAAATAAGACCTAAATATGATTAGTTGAGAATAAGGGAAAGAAAGGAAATAAATTACCTACAAAGGAAGATCTTTGGAATCAGTGAGGTCCCACATTTAATGATATAGCTTCGTAAGGAATAATGATTAATTTAGTCCTGAACGAAGATGATAGTTTATATAGAGGGAGAATGAACCTCAGCAAGGGGAACCAAGGGTGAGAAGTTATGATAGCCAGTTCTTCTTGGCATCTCTTCCTTATATACTGTCCACATCTTGAGAAAACCTTCATGAACTTCTATATACAGGTTCTGAGAGGTGGCGCTGGGATCCATGTCTTGGGCTGGCATCAGGTCTAGGCCTACCTATTGAAAACCTGCTTGAGTTCTCATAAGAAGTTCATATGCAGGTTTTTAGGAACTGTTCTGCACATGTGTTCCAGGATCTTGGGATGAACAGGTCTTGCCTACTTCCCCAGCCAGCTTTGTCACAACCTAATCTCTTAGTTTCAGAGGTTTTAGTTTTGGGGCAGCTGGTTCCTTTATTTCTGGGCCTGTGTTGGGGTGGCACACTATAGTGAAGGGACATGGTTTCCCTAGATGCAACGTGTACTTTTATTTTTGTTTTTATCTGCATCTTCTCTTGTTCTGCCCAAGTTTGCCCTGCACAGCTGGCTTTTCCCATAACCCTTCAACCCTCACTTTTCAAATAAACTTTTGGCACTGGTTTTGGCTTGGCTTCTCCAATTCTTTGTTCGAGATGAGGAGAACCTGGACTAACTCCAAAAGGAGAGCCAAGCAACCCTTCACCCAGTAACATTTAGATGGCAACTCACTTTTAGAAACAGGCTACTAGATAACAAAACCACAAACTGAAGTAAGTCTTTCCTCTTTTAAATTGTTTTTCTCAGGTATTCTGTCCAAGTGACAGAAAGTTTAGTAACACACCATCATTCAGTAAAAAGAAAGATGTGAGAGCAGCTGGTTATGAAGAGATACCCAGGAAAAACATAATAAACAAGGGTAAGATTTCTTACACAGATTTCAATCTCTGCTTTGCTATTGCTAAGGGATTCTAGTGATCGTCCTTCTCTTCTTAGTACTAGGAGGGACACAGCCTTACAAATGGAGATATCCTTTATAGATTTAAATTTTCCTTACAAAAAAGCAACTCCTACTCCGTTTTCAGAATTTTTCCTACAGTTGTCATTCCTCAAAAATAGCTCCAGATTGTGCTTATGCCAAAAAAGTATATTTTAGTATGGCATATTCTAGTGTCTGGCAGTCATGCATAATATGTAGGCATATTTTGGCCTCCTGCACTGGACAATGCAAGGAAAAGATACACAGTCCAGTTAATACAAGCTCAAGCTGGAAACACTCCTTCCAGGACTGAAAAGGCTAATTCTATTAAGACAGCAGGCATTTATCAGCAAACAATATTTGGACTTATTAAACATGGTAATTTTTGTGGACTTATTAAACATGGTAATTTTGTAACAGTGACCATTCCCTTACAAGCTGTCCTTTTGCCAGCTGTCCTTTGATACCTCCTCCCTATGCCTACCGTTTCAGATTCTAAGTGGTTAAGATGAGAGGTTTTTTGAAACAGGGTCTTGCTCTGTCGTACAGGCTGGCCCTGAGCTCAGCGTTGAACTCAGCAATCCTCCTGCCTCTGCCTCCCGAGTGCAGGGATTACAGGCATGAGCCACCATGCCTAGCACTGTGGTATGTGGTACTGATTGCTGGTGGGCATGAGTCTCCACACCTGACACTGTTGTATGTGGTTACTAGGAATTGAACCCAGGCCCTTGCGCTTGCAAGGCAGGCATCTGAATAAGATGTTAACTGCTAAATAATCTTCATGTAAGTTTACAGAACTTATAATATCTGGTGACTCTCAGGTGATATAAAGCCTCTCAGTCTTCAGTCCTGTGCATTAACTAACACAAAGCAGGTAAATTGCTCTGAGGTTTAACTTCCAGAAAATTAATACATTTGTCTAAAGACAATACAGGAGCTAGCCCCAGGAAGTCAAGGTTGATTACGTGTTGGGGCTGGAGGCTGGAGAATACAGAGCTCTGTGGCATAGCCTTCCTATCCATTGCCCCCTACATCTCATTACCTCCCTATAAAAGCCTTTTCAAACACCAAGCTACCTATGGTCCTCAGAAGCAAAGGTCCCTCCCTCCACCCATATCTTCTAAGGATTCCAGCCCTTGAATAAACAATTTCCTTCTCTCCCTTTACTTCTATTGAGTCTTCTTAGTAGAAGCCAAACAACATTCTGATCATTTAAAGAGTAATGACTAAAGTGGTCATTGGGATTTAAAAATCAATACAGATTAAAAACATTCCAATAATTACTGATTAAGGAAGCTGCTTGTAAGCACTTTGTGCCCTGAATTTTTTAGCAGTCTATATGTTACTCAATGAATAAGAGACCTAGGACTGTGAAGGAAACCAATGACATTGAAGCACAGTTGTCAAAGTATTAAAATTTTTATAGTACAATAATATGATTGATTCTTTTTAAAATTGATTTTATCACACGTTATGATCACAATTGACACTGAGAATTTGTACCAGTGCATGACACGACTTGAGTGATTCTTATTAGTACATTAAATAGCAAGACATTGCAGTGTACTTTTTGTCAAATTTTGAAAAATTGTGCCAATTATAAAAGATTTTCAAGGTATCTGTAACAATTGCTATCTAGTATAACAATGGCTGAGATTTTTGTTGGTGACAATTATAGGTATGGATAATAGTATAGTGTCTTATTGCCTATGGTCACTGTCAAAAGACATGTTAATTTCAGTTAGAAGTTAGTAAAAATGAACATGTAATCTTTCTTTCCAAGATACTGTGACAAATCCCAAAACTGAGCACAACGGTGCACATTTGTAATTCCAGCACATAGGAGGCTGAGGCAGGAGGTTTGAGGCCAGCCTGAGCTGCATAGTGAGTTCAAGGCCAACCTGGACTTCATAGTGAGGCCCTGTCTCAACAAACAAGATCACAGACTCTTCTGAATTCTATTAGTTTTTAAGTTAAGAACTTGTGTTTTAGGATAAGAAGAATAGTTCAGTGATAGAGCACTTATCTACCATGCATGAGGCTCTGGGTTACACCTCCAGCAAGGGGTGGGGGGGGGCACAAAACAGAACAGAACAAAAACCCTTCTGGCCTAAAAATCTGGGGTCTTAATGTATCCCTATCTATACTAACTCTGCTAGGTCCTGAGAAAATACTCACTGTATGAGAAATTTATGCTTACAAACAGGCTTTCTAGACTCACCTTCTAAAATCATAAAAAATTGATCCAATGTGTGCAGAGCCTATCCACTTTGCTACTTGAATAGCATCTGTCCATGTCTTTTTATCTAAAACTCTCCCTGCATGCCCTGTCTCTGATGTCCCTAAGGCACTCCCGGTTTCGTTTATTGCAGAAATTATGGTTTGAACTTTTAGTTCTCACCAGGCAAAAATTTTTGTTTAAAATCTACTTTAGGGGCTGGGGATTTAGCTCAGTGGTTCCAGCGTCTGCCTGGCAAGCACAAGATCCTGAATTTGATCCCTAGTACCACATACAACAATGCCAGGTATGGCGGGAGGATTGCTGTGATGTGAGTTCGAGGCTAGCCTAGGCTACACAGTGAGTTCAGGCCCAGTCTGAACTACAAAGTGAGATTGTCTCAAAAACTTAATTGATTGATTAATTAATTAATTGATTAATTAAAATCTACTTTAGTATATCACAGATTTAAGCTAGGTACAGTGTCATATACCTATAATCCCAGCACTTGGAAGGCTGAAAAGAGACTGTCAGTTTGAGACAACCTGTGCAACTTTAGTAAGACCTTGTTTCAAAAACCAAAAAAGAATCACAGATGTAAACTAGAAAGATTTGCACAAACACAAGTGCTTTATACTTGTGCTAAGAGCTATAGCTCCAATGTTCATTCCAAACATGAAAACAACTGAAAATAACAAGAGACTGGTCCATGCTCACATTTACCAATTTAAACTGTTCTAAAGAACATTCACCTCCAAAAAGATCCTTCATTTTCTTTTTTAAACGCTCTTTCCCAGCTCAACCAGTCTAGAATAGTGTATTCAGTATACCTATGTACTGTTATTACATTTGTTTTGAAGTATCTTAAGGGAATCGGGGAACAAAGTACCAAAGCCTTGTTTATCAGCTGCTCTGGTAATCATTTTGCCACAGCTGACCATCAAGCAGGCTCAGCTAGCATAAGAAACACACATCTGGGATTTCTAATAAGCTTTTCAAGAAGGGAATATTTATAAAAGTACTGTGTGGGCTGGGTTAAGGAAAGTGACAAGAGACAATGAAGTAACCAGAGATTAGCCCACGTATTAGCCTGACAGGACACAGAGAAGAAAGTGTCAAGGGATCGGATTGGAAAACTACAGCAGTTGGAGACAGCAGAAGCTCTAGTTAGAGGGAAGCAGCCGTGGCCATGACTCAGCTAAATAAGGGTGCGGTGAAGGTGAGGAGGGCTGGTTGATAATGATGCAATAAACATCCTGACCTTTCTTTCCTGCCCTTTAATCTCTTGCTGGCACCAACTCCCATGGTCTAACTCATCCAGAATCTAAAGTCAGGAGCCACGCATTCCAGGGGGGTCAGAGCAGAGCAAAGAGTGGAAAGTCAGCGTGGAGGAGGAGGATAACCAGCACAGGCCTGTGGCTCTTTTGATTAGTGCAGAGAGAAAAACAGGTTGAGGAAATTGAAGGCTGTTATCTGGTTTATAATTCAAGTCACTCTTTAAGAGGATGCTTTTAAGGAAGATCTTGTTTGCCAAATGTTCCATATTGATCAAATTGTGTAGATAATTGTTTGTTTACCTTAACATTTTACTTTGCCTTCCTGCTCCCAGTCAGTTGGAATGCCTGGAGCTGCAATCTCTTAAGTGAAGGTGATTTAAACTTAATTGCATATTTGCTCAAAGAAAAGCACTGCTTGGCTTTAAAAAAAAGTTCTTGTTGTTCAAATTGTGTCTTCAAATATTGAAAGTTAAAGGAATGATTTGAGGAAGAGCCTAGGCTTAAAATCCCCTAGGGGTGCATGATTCACAGGATTCTGACTTTTGTCTGTTTAGGTGAAGAGTGAATATGTTTATAAATGTTATACATAGCCTCTGTAGGGGCTATTGGTGCAGACAGCCAAAGCCAGCATTTAAAAATTATCCAAAGGACTTGATTCAACATCCTTGCTGGCAAGACATCTTTCAAATAATATCATAATAGATCTGTCATGTGGCTCAGTGGTACGGTGCTTGCCTACAATGTGTTAGACCCTAAATTCAATTCCCAGCACTGAGACATTTGTAATTCTTCTTTACCCACTCCTACTCCTATCCCTGACCAAAAGGTGGAGATGGGACACATGAAAGGAGAACCTCAGTCCTTGGTGATGGACAGTGAACAGGACCAGTTGGGAAGATTTTTGTTCAGGGAGAGAACTGAGTAAACAAGCATTTATTGTTATACATTCATTCAATCATTTATTTATTTTGATTTTTTGAGCCTGGCCTTGAATTCACTGTATTACCCAGGCTGGCTTCAAACTCACAAATGATCCTTCTGCATCAGCCTCCCAAGTACTGGGATTACAGACATGTGTCATCCACCTGGCAAGTCCTACATTTATTTGAAGAACTAGATAAGTAGGATTAAATTCAGCAACTTGTGGGGCTGGGGATTTAGCTCAATGGTTCCAGCGTCTGCCTTGCAAGCTCGAGGTCCCGATTTCAATCCCGGTAACAATATATAGCAATGCCAGACATGGTAACTCATACCCACCAGCAATCAGAACCACATACCACAGTGCTGGGCATAGTGGCTCATACTTGTAATCCCAGCCCTCTGGAGGCAGAGGCAGGAGGATTGCTGTGAGTTCAAGGCTCACCTGGGCTACATAGTGAGCTCAGGGCCAGCCTGAACTACAAAGCAAGGCCCTGTCTCAAAAAAAAAGAACATTAAAAATGGATCTAACACCTACTAGATAACATAGACAATATTAATTTAAGAATAATTACAATAAGTGAATTTGTGATTGAAAACCTCAACTAAAATTGATATGAAAAGAAAGTTCATCTCTCATGTAATAGAAGTCTACAAATGCACATATTCTAATTATTCTGCCAGCCTCCTTCTATACCATGGTTTCAGCATTCTAGCCTCCTGTCTACATTCCAGGAACTGAAAACCGAAGAGAGAACAATCTTTCTCTCTATGAAAATGTCCTAGCAATTCTTATTACATTTCATATTTTATCTGTTGACCACATCTTAGCCTTACTTAACTGCAAAGGAGGCAGGAAAATTACATTGTACTCTGAGAAGCAAACCTGTGTGTTGTTTCTTTCTTTCTTTTTTTTTTTTTTGGTGGGAGGGGACAGGGTCTCACTTTGTACTTTAGGCTGACCCTGAACTCGCTATGTAGCCCAGGCTAGCATCAAACTCAGCAATCCTCCTGCCTCTGCCATTTGAGTGCTGGGATTATAGGTGTGAGCCACCACACTGGCACTGTGGTATGTAGTTACCAGGGATTGAACTCGGGACCTTGCACTTGCCAGGCAGATGCTGGAACCACTGAGCTAAATCTCCTGCCTGGCATTTATGTTTCATAAGAGTAGAAGTATGCTAAAAAAAATTAGTGCCCAATAATGTGACCAAAGGCATATAATATATGGTAGAAGATAAAACACTCATAGTAGGGCCAGAGGATTGACAGTGATTCAGAACTAGAACCAGGTCATGGAGGGTTGTCATGAGGGACAGCTATGCAATCTGCATGGCCTAACACAAAATAAAAATGTAGAACTTCTGGTTCATAAAGAGTTCTCCTAACATTGTACAGAAATGAAACATCCTTGGGAGTAATAAGAAGCAGTAACATATATCATATCTATCTCCTCAGCTCACTCACATACTCCATTTCCTGATAAATTCTCACCGGGCTTCATTTACACAATGCAAGTTCAGACATAAAATCATTAAGATTTTCAAGACAGTGACAGCAAGGCATGAAACCAAGGGTAAGGCCCTTCAGAGCAAGAGGCCCTGTGTGACAGGGCAGATAATGTGCTCATGAAGCCAGTCCTGGAGATGTGCCATTTGTATCCTTCCAGAGAGTACTGATCAGATATGAGGAAGACAGTTAGCTGGAAGTCTCCAGCTGTGATTTCCTTTGGGCTTTGCCTCAGCTTCAGTGTTAATGGAGTTTTTAGGGTAAAAGCTCCAGAGGGTCCCAACAGACCAGGCTTAGCTACCCATCTCATAATGCCAATCAAGGAGATGAGCAGTGCTATAGAACAGGAAAAGAGCTTTAGTCAGCATGGCCATTCTGCCCTCTGCACAGAGAAGTTCAAGGTCTGTCTTCAAAGGGCTAACAGAAACTTTAGTGTATTAGAGAAAAGGGAAAAAGGCAGAGGATAGACATTTACATAACAAGGTGGTTACATAGCTAGCAGCATGGGTGATCCTCATCTAATTGTGGTCTGCTTCATCAGTGTCTCAGGACTGGTAGAGCCATCATCACTTAAGGGGCAAATGGGCTCCCATCATGAGACTATGGCTTCTGCTCCCACTTGAGGGGTGTGAGCTTGTCATGGGATCGCCTGTGAGGCTCTGCTTTTCTCAGAGTCTGAGATGGCTGCAGGTTGAGGAGAATGACTCAGAACTTCTAGGCATCACTCCAGGAGGTCTGAAACTGGGCTTTGTAAAAGCTGCCAATTGAATGTCCTTGAAAATCCTGAAATTATTTTAGTTATACTTATCTTATTCTCAGTCTCAAAGGGAGATTAGATAGGCCAATAAATGTAGGCCTAATAAAGCTTGCATTATAGACTTTTGAGTGATTAACATGCCTAAGTGCAGAGCTAAGCAGGTAAAGTATCAAAGTATCAGATTGCTTCTAGTTACACTTTGGCCATATGCAGGCCCAGCCTCTAGGTCCCTGTTATATTATCACTAACTTTACAATATTCTTGGGAAGGAAGCACAAGCCAATGACTAAGCAAAACAGTCTTATTGGATTAACCTCTAGTGAATAACTGAGCAAGGCTGTGGTACTTGAGACCAGCCATTTATATCCAACTTGAGGCCCACTTGATGGACCCAGTTTGCTCAGAGCTCCTACTAGGCAGGCAACAACTTTCCCCCTTGCCAAGTCTTGCTTCCTTCCCATCCCCTTTCATGGGTGCCATTCCCAATAAACCTTTTGGATTTGTAGCTCCATGTCAGTTTCAGTTTCCTAGACAGCCGAATTTGTGACAAATTCATAAGGAGATAATTATGTAATCTAGAAGAATAAAATTCAAGCTAGGCATAGCGACCTGTAATCCCAGCACTCAGGAGGCTGAGGCAGGAAGACCACTGAGAGTTTGAGGCCAGCCTGGGCTACCTAGTGAGTTCAAGGCCAATCTAAACTACATAATGAAACCCTGTCTCAAAAAATTTTTTTAATTAAAAAAATTCATGTATAGAAAGAACACAGCCCAGGAAGTAGCACAAGTAAAGGGATATATAACAAAACGAAAACATTATATTGCTATGGTTGATGAATACAGTCTATTGGGGAGAGAATGGAAGGCCAAATCAGGAGATTGACGTTGATATAACATCATAAACTTGACTATAAATATTTCCCATATTTTACCAAATAGCAATACCTTAAGAGTTGGAGTGTTAGCATTTCAGCAGTGACATGTATATAAGTCAAATATAATTGTTACTGTCTTATGTGGACTATCATTTCAAATAATTTCAGCGATGCTGGTGAGCATAGACAAACCTATATAAGTGCATTTCCCAGTTGTGTCCTGTATTATGTAACATGATGCCTTTGAAGGTAGCCAGATGAATAGTACACAGGATCTCTGCAATATTTTTACAAATTCCTATGAACTTAAAATTATTTCAAAATTATAGCCTTGTGTTTCAGTCAATGATCCTCTCTCATTCTATAGATTCTGCTTTATGCAATTGAGACATACTCATTAAATTTTATTAATCTGTTTTGTTCATTCTACCACACTTACCTCTGATTACCTCCACTTGTATCACTCAGTTTCAAGCCACTGTCCTCTGTTACCTGGCATTTTAGTTATTATTCCTGCATCACATATTATATCAAACAGGTATGCAAAACCAACCACTTCATCTTGCTCAAGATTATTTTATGTCAAGAGTTCGGGAAGGACTTGACTAAATGGTTCTCGCTTGGAACTTCTCATGGCATTGTAGCCAGGTGTTATCCAGGGCTAAAGGCTCAGCTGGGCTGGATGTCCAAGAGAGTGCATTCAAAAGCATGACAGTTAATGGTGGCTTTCAGTTGTGAACTAATCTTCAGCTGCTGACCAGAGTACCTAACACACTGGCTCTCTAGAATAGGGATCTCAACTAGTCAACCTTCTACACAATGAGCAACATCTACCATACCAAGCATGCCGAGAGAGTCATATGGGAAGTTTATGAACATTTTTGGCTACGTTAATCTGTTTTGGTTATTATGACAAATACTTTAGACTGGATCATTTATAAACAATAGAAATGTATTATTCACTGTTTTGGTAGCTGGGATATCCAAGATCAAGGTGCCACTGAAGTCAGAGTCTGGTGAGGGATACTCTTTACCTTTGTTATGTTCATGTGGTGCAGTGGCAGAAAGGCCAATCAAGCTCTCATAAGTCTCTGCCATAAGGGTTATACACACATTCATGAGAGTGGGGCTTCCATAACATAGACACCTCCCAAAGTAGTATCTCTCAGTACCATCCCCACGAGGATTAGATTCAACATATCAATTTTGAGGGGATACTAATATTCCAACTATAGCAATCCCTAGCCTCAGAAGTCACATAGCATCACTTCTGCCAAACTCTATTGCTTGACACAGTTCCATAATTCAAGAGCAAAGGCCCCTACACAAAGCATAAAGCAACCAGGACTATTCTTCTAAAATTAAGGTCAAATTATTAGACTCTCCGTTCAAAATTCAAATGGCTTCTCATCTCAGAAAAAAAAGTTCAAAGTGGTTGGCATAGTTCATAGGCCTAATAAGATCTGCCTCACTTTTTCCCCTACTTCCCCCACTGTTCTTTTCACTCCAATTTGTGGGTTTCTGTGCTGTTCCTTGAACAAACCAATCTTATTTCTAGCTTTATTTTTTTGCTTTTGCCCTTTCTGTTGTGGTGTTCCCAGAATGCTCTTTTCACAGATATTTTCCTAGTTTTTCAGTCTCTCTTTTCTAGTCATTGTCCTCAGGTTTCATTTTTTAAAATATTTAATTGTTTATTTATTTTTGTTTTTTTGAGACAGAGTCTCACTATGCAGTTCAGGCTGGGCTCAAACTCACTAAGTAGCCTCTAACTCACCACGATCGTCTTGCCACAGGCTCCCAAGTGCTAGGATTATAGATGTGTGGTACCACATCTTGTTTCAAGTTTCCATTCAGAAAGAGAGATAAATTGTCTTAGTTTGCTTGTATAAAAATAAATTTTTTGGGACTGGGGATTTAGCTCAGTGGTTCCAGTCTGCCAGTCAAGGTCCCAAGTTTGATCCCCAGTGCCATATATTATAATATGGGGCGTGGTGGCTCATGCCTGTAATCCCAGTACTTGGGAGGCAGAGGCAAGAGGATTGCTGTGAGTTCAAGGCTAGCCTGGTCTACACAGTAAGATCAGGGCCAGCCTGAACTACAAAAAAAGCGAGACCCTGTCTCAAAAAAAAAATGTATATTATTATACCTATAAAATTAACATTAATCAACAATATCAAATGTACAGTTCATAGTTAATCTTTACAATTATCATAAGCTTTTTAATTTTCCTGCCTAGAACATAATCAAGTTTCACACATAGTCTTTGGCCATGTGTTTTTATTGTCTTAGCTCTTGGGTGCTAAGAATCAAGCCCAGCATCTTATGCATGGCAGAGAATTGTTCTGCGACTGAGGTATACTCTGGCCCTATTGTCTTAATCTTGAATAGTCCTCTTATGTCAGGAGCAATCCTACATAATTTTGGGGAAAAATAATTTCACAATAAAACTATGATTAGGCCTCACTTTCCTTCCTACAGGCCAGTGATCTGTGTCCAGACATGACTCTTACCTTTGCCTCCTGTAACAGCAAAGATCCCAGTGGTCTCACATGCTGTGATGCTCTAGGACAGAAATACAACAGGACTTTCAGCTATATAATTCTTCATTGTTTGAGGGTGCTGCCCACTGCCCTCTGAGTGACCTGTTATATTTTTTACTCCTGATGTACCAAAACTACTGCCTTCTGACACACCTGTTACATGCTGGCCTCTGAGTGACCTTTTACATTCCTTACTCCGAATGTACTGAATAAAAGTGTGGCATGGATCAGGCCCAAGCTCAGCTTCTTCTCTAAGTCTCATTTTTGTCTATATATTAATTAATTTTCCTTGTGCTACTGGGCTCATAGAACTAGAACTTAACTGCAGAGTTTCCAGTTATGTCCCTTTCCCCCTGTTCCCTATACTATTAGAGCCTTTGGTTTTTTATAACATTATCATTTTGAAGAATCTGGCCAAGTACTTTGTAAAATATTCTACTCCCTAGATTTTTGAAATTGTTTCTTCACAATCAGATTCATGTTAAATATTTCTGGTGAGAGTATTGTATATGTGAACTTGTGTACTTACTACACCATATCATAGGACATAGATTAGATTAGTAATGATTACTGAACTTCAGGTTCAGGTGTTGGCTGCTAGATATCTGTAAAGGAATGCTTCTCCCTCTAATCTGTAGAGAGATATTTGGAGGCCATGTGAATAAATTATTTCCCAATAATCTTTCCCTTAAAGGTTTCAGCATCTGTTGAGATTGTTGCTTGAATCAATTATCACAAGAGTTCCAAGTGGCGGTTTTTTAGACTTTCTTATTACCTGGTATTTTTTTTGTAAAGAAGAGGTTTCTGCTTTTAATCCCTTTCTCTATATGCTTTATTGCTTATTTACTGTGATATAACACAATGAACTGATAATTTTTTCTTTACATATTTAATTAATTTTTCCAATTTTATTGAGAAACACTAATAGGAAAAAATGTGCCCTTTGATTAGTAAATAGTACCTGGTTTGGTAGACAATATAAATATGGGCTGGGGATTTAGCTCAGTGGTTCCAGCACCTGCCTTGCAAGAGCAAGGGCCCAGGTTGGATCCCCGGTAAGCACATACAACAATGCTGGGCATGGAGACCCACGCCCACCAGCAATCAGAACCACATACCACAGTGCCAGGCATGGTGGCTTATGCCTGTAATCCCAACACTCAGGAGGCAGAGGCAGGAGGATTGCTGTGAGGTCAGGCTGAGCTCAGGGTCAGCCTGAACTACAAGAGCAAGACCTTGTCTCCCCCCCAGAAAAACCAATATAAATAAATTATAAATAATTGGTATCACTATAACTTTAAGCTTTCTTTAGTGTATTGACTGTTAATGTGGTCCTATGCTAGAAAACCTGGAAACTATGCCTATGAAATTATTATTATTTGTTTGTTTGTTTTGTTTTTGAGACAGGGTCTCACTTTGTGGTTCAGGCTGGCCCTGAGCTCAGCCTCAAACTCACATCACAGCAATCCTCCTGACTCTGCCTCCCGAGTGCTGGGATGACAGGTGTGAGCCACCATGCCCGGCACTGTGGTATGTGGTAATGATTGCTGCTGGGGTGAGTCTCCATGCCCAGTATGGTATGTGGTTACTGGGGAATTGAACCCAGGCCCTTGCACCTGCAAGACAGGTGCTGGAACCACTTAGCTAAATCCCCGGCCCCCTATGAAATTATTACAGAAGTTATTGCTCCTATAAGACATAAGACTGTTAACTCATTAGATTCCAAACTTGTCTGATGGGGAATTATATTTCCTTGTGCCTAAATTACCAGTTGGGAGATATTATGGCTTGTATCTAGATGTCCCCTTAAAGCCTCATGCAATCATAGATGGGGGAATTTTTCAGAGGTGGCTGAATCTAGAGCAATTTATTCACAGAGCAATGCTACGATTAAGAGTGCTAAAGGTTGGGGCTGGGGATTTAGCTCAGTGGTTCTGGCACTTGTCTGGCAAGCGCAAGGACCTGGGTTTGATCCCTGTTAACCACATAGCAATACTGGGTGTGGAGACTCACACCCAGCAGCAATCAGTACCACAAACCACAGTGCCGGGCGTGGTGGCTCATGCCTGTAATCCCAGCACTTGGGAAGCAGAGGCAGGAGGATTGCTGTGATGTGAGTTGGAGGCTGAGCTCAGGGCCAGCCTGAACCACAAAGTGAGACCCTGTCTCAAAAAAAAAAAAAAAAAAAAAAAAAAGAGTGCTAAAGGTGGGGGATTTAGCTCAGCAGTGCCAGCTTCTGCTGTACAAGCACAAGGTCTGGAGTTCGATTCTTGGTAACCACGTATCACAATACCAAGCAGGGTGTGGTGACTCACACCCATCAGCCATCAGTACCACACTCCACAATGCCGGGTGTGGTGGCTCATGCCTGTAATCCCAGCACTTGGGAGGCAGAGGCAGGACGATTGCTGTGAGTTTAAGGCTCGCCTGGGCTACACAGTGAGTTCAGGGTCAGCCTGAACTACAAAGTGAGACCTTGTCTCAAAAAAGAAAGAGTACTAAGATTAAGGATAGGTAGTTACTAAGTAAGTTTCCTAATTGGTTTGACGCTGCCCTAATCCTAGTAGTCTAGATAAGACAGAAGGGATAGAATAAAGATGCCCCTTGCTTGCTTTGCAACCTTCTGCTCACTATGAACTGTTTCTCCTGTGTCATGCCATTTTGCCATGTCACCCTGCCTGAGTCAGCTGACTATGAACTAAAACCTCATAAGCTGTAAGCCAAATGGACCTTTCTCCCTTTTAACTTTGGGCATCAGGTATTTGTCTCAGCAAGGAGAAAAGTAACTATGACAGGAGACTACAGTGAATAGCTTCAACCCAGTGTAGTAGTGCATGCCTGTAACCCCAGCACACTGGAGGCAGAGGCAGGAGGATTACCATGAGTTTGAGGTCAGTCTGAACTACAGAGTGAGATCCTATCTCAATCAGTTAATCAATAAAGAAAAGAAAAGAAAATGAATAGCTTTATTCCCCTATTTGGACTGTTCCATGATTTACCGCAAGGACTTCTATAGCAGGAAAACACTGGCAAGTGTTAAATTCTATTGTCTATACCCTTTGAGCAGGCTCATCCCAAATACAGATATTTTTATGGGACTGAATGTTTAATTAAACCCATGAAGACTCCTCAATGGAAACTGAAGTATTAAAAAGAATACTTAGGGAAATCTCACTTCTTTCCCTAGCACTTGCATCCTAGTCACATCCATTAGTGATTTATCTTTGTTTTTTTAAATATAAATATTTTTCTTACATAAAGATACACACATCCACCAACACAAAGGTATACCATATATATTCTTTTGTATTTTGATTTTATCATTTGTAATGTTTTGAAAACCACTCCATAGTAACTTATAGAGATCTTCATTTTTAATGGCTATATATTTTATTGAGTAGATATATCAAAGTCCATGCAACCAATCTCCTACAAATGGGCGTGTAAATTGTTTTGAATATTTTACTATCAAAAATGATTTCAAGACGCCGGGGATTTGGCTCAGTGGTTCCGGTGCCTGTCTTGCAAGCACATGGACCTGGGTTCAATTCCCCAGTAACCACATACAATACTGGGCATGGAGACTCACCTCAGCAGCAATTAGTACCACATACCACAGTGCCGGGCGTGGTGGCTCACGCCTGTAATCCCAGCACTCGGGAGGCAGAGGCAGGAGGATTGCTGTGATGTGAGTATGAGGTTGAGCTCAGGGCCAGCCTAATCCACAAAGCGAGACCCTGTCTCAAAAAAAAAAGGAGGCTGAGGCAAGAGGATCACATGTTCAAGGTCAGTTTCGGCTACACAGTGAGTTCAAGGCCAGCCTATACTACGCAGCAAGACCAAGTTTTGAAAAGAATAATAATCATAATAATTTCACAAGTAGGGTGTACTGATTTGTACCTGTAGATCCACATAGCAGAGAGGCTAAGACAGGAGCATTGCTTGAGTCCAGGTGTTGAAAGCCGGGCTAGACAATTTAGGATGACTCTATATCTAAAAAAAAAAAAAAAAAAAAAAAAAAATCCACAGTGAATAACCTGTGCATATCCTTTTCCCACTTGTGAAAGTATATCATTAAGATAAATTCTAAGGGATAATGAATAAGTGGTTTCGTTAGATAGTACCAAATTCCTTACCACAGTGTTTGTACCATTTTGCATTTGAGCCAGCCATGTATAATTATGCAATATACATCTGTAAGTAGAGAATAAAATTTTCAAAACTATATGATGTTGGCCCCAGAAAATGCAGAAAACTATATCTCAAAGAAACAAAATCACACTATCATAAGGAGAAAATACACTAAAAGATACATGGAATAAGTGAAAAGTAAGCTGGCTAAAATCAGAATTTAAAGTAAAAAACAAAGCAAACACCGAAGATGGAAATTACATAATTAAAATTCTGCATTAGCAGCAATACAAACAGAATTAGAAATGCCAAAAACTAAATAAGTAAAATGAAGAATAAATTCACTTAGTCCTTTCAGATATCAGAGCAGATAAGGATGTATATGAAAATAATGATAAAAGACAGAAAGGTGCTTCAATAGGATAATTGTGTTAGTTTTCTGACTCTATGATAAAATACCTAATATAATTTAAAAGAAGAAAAGATTTATTGGGGTTCATAGTGTCAGAGGTGTCAGTCTAGGGCCACTTTGTGCCATTGCTTTCAGTGCAACATCATAGTGGAAGTAAACAGCAGAGGTGGTCAGGAAGTAAACCGAGAGATAGGAATGGACCATGGGCAAACCATCCCCTCCAAGGGCAAATCCACAATAACAACTTCCTCCAAATAAACCTAACCTTTTACAAGTTACACCACCTCTTTTTTTTTTTTTTCTTTTTATGAGACAAGGTCTCTCTTTATAGTTCAGACTAACTCTGAGCTCACTATGTAGCCCAGGCAAGCCTGGAACTCACAGCAATCCTCCTGCCTCTGCTCCCGAGAGATTACAGGCATGAGCCATCATGCAAAATGTGGTACCAGGTATTGAACTCTGGACCTTGCAATTGGCAGGCAGATGCCAGAACCACTGAGCTAAATCCTTAGCACCACCACCACCATCACCATCACCACCACTACCACCACCTCTTAATAGCTCCATAGGTTGGTGAACAAGTTTTCCAAAGATGGGCCTTTAGGAGATAATTAAGAGCAAAGCATAACAATTATGAGTATTTTGTAGGAAGCAATTAAACAATAATAGAGGTAATAATCCAAGATAGATTAGGAAAAAACTGTTCTATTATTAGGATCAATAAAAATCCCACATTTCAAATTCAAATTCTGTGTCAGGTATGGTTATATATTCCCATAACTCTACCTACAAAGGAAGCTGAGACAGGAACACTGAAAGTTTAAGGCCAGTTTGGCCAACATAGTGGGATTTTATATAAAAAATAAAAGAGCAAAAATTTACAGACTGACAATGTATGACACTGTCAAAACATACAAACACATCATGAAATTGTTAATTTCAAGGATAAATAAAACAATTTCCTATAAGAATTCTGGAGGGGAGCACCTCTTTAAGAAGATATTAAGTGAAGCAACCAAATATAAATTTCCCAAACAAATGTTTAGAAAATGCCATCTTTCCAATTAAAATAACCATGAGAGTTAATGGATTAAATAAATCAAAAATTCATTTAAATATATAAGACTATTAATGGAAGGAATGTACAAATATTGCAAATAATGTGGAATACACCTTTTGGAAAGAAGCTAATTCTTTCATCTGGTAAAATCTATAATGAAGCAACAATGAGTAAATCAATGTGGCACTGATGTCAATAGGGCAAGAATAAACAATCAATATAACTGAAGAGATAATTCTAAAACAGATCTTAGTATTTATATTATATGAGATAAAATTAATCAGTGGAGTATGGAACTATTTTTCAGTGGACAAATATTATGAATTGTTAACTACATGTAGAGAGAAACTATTTAGATCACCACTCTTCCTGACATAGCAAAATATTTAGTTTGAGATTAAGTTTTAAAATATTAAACTACCAATAAACTAGAAGAAAACAGATTTTTGGTCTTCAGCTCTTAGAAGTACAGAGGAAAAGGAAATGAATGGAGAAAATAATACAATCAAGATATATCATGTAGGGCTGGGGATTTAGCTCAGTGGTTCTGGCACCTGCTTGGAAGCGCAAGGGTTGGTGTTCTATCTCCAGTAAGCACATACAACAATGCTGGGCATGGAGGCTCACTCCCAGCAGCAATCAGAACCACCTACCACAGTGCCTGTCATGATGGCTGCTGTGAGTTCAAGGTTGAGCTCAAGCCAGCTTGAACTATAAAAGATCTCTCTCTCTCTCTCTCTCTCTCTCTCTATATATATATATATATATATATATAATGTAAAAATTCCCTATGATAAATGTGATAATTTTATATATTTAAAATGTTTCAATAAAACTAATTAATTCAAAAAATGGAAAATCAAAGAACCCTCTTGTTTTAAAGAAATAGAGGGCTGGAGATACAGCCCAAGAGTAGAGCATAAACTTAACATACATAAGTTCCTGGGTTTAATCCCCAATGTAACCACATAAACAAATAAATTATAATGGAAAAATTACCAAATAATAGATATTAGCACAGAAATTTAAAATTTCTGCACATATAAAAGATCATAAATAATACCAGAATACATGATTGGAATAAAGTATTTTTGTAGAAAATAACAGATAAAAGGTATCATATAGAGTACAGAAATCAGCTAAAGAAAGGTGTGAACTGATTTATAAAAGAAATTGAAATAGCTAATATATAGACAAAGTAGTCATCAATAATAAAGAAATACTGAATTAAACAGCAATAGCATGCTGGCTTTTTATTTTTCAAGTTATTATAAATAGTTAAAAAATGTGGGGCCGGGGATATAGCTCAGTGGTTCCAGTGCCTGTCTTGCAAGCGCAAGGGCCCAGGTTCGATCCGGTAACCACATAACAATACTGGGCGTGGAGACTCACGCCCAGCAACAACTAGTACCGCATACCACAGTGCCGGGCGTGGTGGCTCACGCCTGTAATCCCAGCACTCAGGAGGCAGAGGCAAGAGGATTGCTGTGATGTGAGTTGGAGGCTGAGCTCAGGGCCAGCCTGAACCACAAAGTGAGAGCCTGTCTCAAAAAACCTTAAAAAAAAAAACAGTTAAAAAATGTTAACATGCTTAATGTTGGAGACAGTGCAATAAGAAGACTTTTGGGCCAGGAATTTAGCTCAGTGGTTCCAGCGCCTGCCTTGTCAGCACAAGGTCCGAGATTCAATCCCCATTAACTATATACCACAGTGCCAGGCGTGGTGGCTCACACCTGTAATCCCAGCACTCAGGAGGTAGAGGTAGCAGGATTGCTGAGTTTGAGCATGAGTTCAAGGCCAGCCTGAACTCCCAAGTGACACCCTATCTCAAAAAACTAAAAAGAAAGAAAAAGTAAGACTTTCTTAGACATTACTGATGAAATATAAATTTGTACAATCTTTTGTTCAATTTGGTAATTTCTGTCAAAAAAACCCTTTAGCCCCCCATTTTTTATCCCCATAACCTTATTTTTAGTATTTATTTGAAGAAATTCTAAGAAAAAGATACAATATCTTATGCACAAAATGTTTATCCCCATGTTATGTATTAAATTAAAAATTGGAAAATACTAAATACTGTCAGAAGCCAATTCTTGGAAAAATTACAACTTGAATGCACTATATAATATAGTCTTTAAAATTAAAATATCAATATATACTACTTGTTATCCAGATACTACACTGTTATATTCAACACCCACTTCAACCTGGCCAAGTGACATCTGCCCCTTTTCCCTCTTTTCTCTTTCCTGATGGCCAGTCTGTACAGATTACATCAATAGGCTTTCTTGACAGCTCGCTTCTGCTTGTGTTAAACCTACATGTTGCCAATAAGTTGAGGGCCCTTTTCCCTTAGTTCAGATAAAAATTATGACTCCGCAAAGTGTAGCTCGACTAGTGGTCCTTGATGCTACCGGACCATGGAGATAATGCTGGATACTGTCCCTGACACATCCCTCTGCAAGTCTCTGCTGCTGCTCCCTACACTCATTCCATGCTGGCTTGGGCTGGACAGGGCGGGTCACCTTCACCAGCTGAGCTCTTCAAGGCTAAAAGCCCCTAGTGATTATTGTTCCTTCTTTGAAAATGACTGCTCTGTTCATACTATTCAGGAATCCTGAGTAGATCTACAGGACCTTCTAAGCCCACATTACCTGAGAAATCACAAGATTTACAGGACCAACAGAGTGAGGCGTTACTTTAAGTGGACCTGTGCAGCAGCGCATCAGACTAACCCAAGAAATGTTAGCAGCACTTGGGAGGCTGAGACAGAAGGATTGCTCCAAGTTTGAGCCAGCCTGGGCTACATAGTGAGTTTAAGGCCAGCCTGGACTACATAAGGAGGCCCTGTCTAAAAAAAAAAAAGGGAGGGGAGGGAAGGGGAGGAAGACTGAAAGGTTGGTACAGAGTAGAGGAAGGGAGGGAGGGAGACAAGAACAAAGTAGTGTGAGGGGTGCACTCCTTGTACAGTAGCAGCAACCTTGTGACTGGTCCAAGGGTAAGCCTATGATTATCTCAAATTCAGATCAGCTGGTTAGTCAAAATGTCGGCCTGCGATTGGTTCAATGGAGGAGTGGGGACTGGGAGTACCCAGGACAACTGCAGGCAGTGCCCTTTCGGAGGGTTAGCTGTGTTCATCACAGCTTACTAGTATTCGGAGAGGTCACAAAGCAACCACAAGAGAGGCTAGGGATAATGGGTACTGAGGCAAGTTGTCCCAGTTCATTTTAGGGGAAAAGAAAGCAAATGGAAACAGGACAATCATAACAGCTGCTTGTCGAATTTGGCTCTTCTGACTGGCACAGGAACAAAAGGGGGTCAAGGGCTTCTCTGTCTCGTGGAGAGAAGCTGCAGAAGACTGGGACGGGGGAGACGAGAAAGTCTGAGTATTTATTCTCCTGCTCTCTCCCTGCCAGCTCTCTGTGAGGGGGCTGCCTGCCTGGCTCACAGAGCTCTTTCCGAACAGCTCCTTAGTCTAAAATACCCTCTGAGCTGGGGAACTTAGCTCAGTGGTGCCGGCGCCTGCCTTGCAAGCACAAGGTTCCTAATTCAATCCACAATAACCACATACAACAATGCCAGGCACCAGCAATCAGTACCACATACCACAGTGCCGGGCGTGGTGGCTCACGCCTGTAATCCCAGCACTCGAGAGGCAGAGGCAGGAGGATTGCTGTGAGTTTGAGGTTAGCCTGGACTACAAGTGAGCTCAGGGCAAGCCTAAACTACTAAGCGAGATCCTGTCTCAAAAAACAAAAATAAAACAAAACAAAAAACACCCTTAATCACTTTCTTTGAAGAATTCATAACTTTGGTATCTATCTATATTTATTTCCTCTTGTTCCCCTCAACCCGTTTTTCCCATGGTAGGCAGGCAGACCTTTGCTTTTTTCTTTTTTTTTTTTCCTAGTTTTTTTTTTTTTTTTGAGACAGGGTCTCACTTTGTAGTTCAGGCTGGCCGTGAACTCATTATGTAGCCCAGGCTAACCTCCACTCACAGCAATCCTCCTGTCTCTCCTTCCTGAGTGCAGGGATTATAGGCCTGTGTAACCGTGCCCAGCATTGTGACATGTGGGATCAAACTCAGGACCTTGTGCTTGCCACAAAGACACTGGAACCACTGAACTAAATCCCTGGTCAGACAGACCTTTTCAAAATGCAACATAGGCATATTGCCTCTTGCTTAAGAGTCTTTTTTTTTTCTTTTTTTTCGTTTTCAGGTTTTTGAGACAGGGTCTCACTTTGTAGTTCAGGCTGGCCCTGAGCTCAGCCTCCAACTCACATCACAGCAATCCTCTTGCCTCTGCCTCCCGAGTGCTGGGATTACAGGCGTGAGCCACCACGCCCGGCACTGTGGTATGTGGTTCTGATTGCTGCTGGGCGTGAGTCTCCACACCCAGTATGGTATGTGGTTACCGGGGATTGAACCCGGGCCCTTGCACTTGCAAGACAGGTGCCGGAACCACTGAGCTAAATCCTTGCTTAAGAGTCTTGCAGTGGCCTCCAGTGCCCTTAGGTTAAAGACCAAGATTTTTTAACTTTCAGTGCTGGGGATCAAATATCAGGGCCTTGTACCTGTTGGGCAAGCATTCTACATCTGAGCTACGTTTCCAGCTTAAGGCCAAGGATCTGATTTGGGCCCTGCTTACCTCAGCAGCTTTGTCTTCTGTGCATCTCACTTTGCCAGGGCTCTACTGCCAGCCTTTCAGTCACCCCAATGAATTATGCTTTCTGTCACAGGGCTGTTGATTACATTTTTATCTGCCTTTTTTTGGTGGTACTAGGGATTGAACCAGGACATTCCCACTAATCTACATTCCCAGCACCCCTTTGACACAGGGCTCTTGCTCAGTTGCTCAAGTGGGATTTGAACCTGGAATCCTCCTGCCTCAGATTCCTAGATTACTTCTTCTCCCAAAGGTAACCTGTAAAGTGTTCAGGTCACCTGTCAAAATCTGTGAGAAGCCACCCACAGCATACACACCAAACCAATGTACAGTTTAATCACACTGGCTGGCCGTTGGTCTGTTGTAAGAGGCATTGTAGCCCATTAACCAGCTAATCTATAACCAACCAACTAGTTGAATAGGCTGGATCAATTCTTATCTCTATATTTCACTTCCGTTTTTCAACAGATGCTGTCTGATCTCACTGATTGGAGCTCTAAGAACCAGTTCTGGTTGTGAGAGCTGCCTGAATCTTTTTTTTTTTTTTTTTTTTTTTTTTTTTAGGGTTTTGGAGACAGGGTCTCGCTTTGTGGTTCAGGCTGGCCCTGAGCTCAGCCTCACACTCACATCACAATCCTCCTGCCTCTGCCTCCCGAGTGCTGGGATTACAGGAGTGAGCCACCACGCCTGGCACTGTGGTATGTGGTACTGGTTGCTGCTGGGTGTGGGTCTCCACACCCAGTATTGTTATGTGGTTACCGGGGAATCGAACCCCGGTCCTTGCACTTGCGAGACAGGCGCCGGAACCACTGGGCTAACTCCCCAGCCCCCTGAATCATTTTTTGTTTGTTTGCTTGCTTAACTTTGTTCTGTGCTTTTGTTTTTATTTTGCACAGATAAACTCCTTGACTTAATTAGCCTGAGGAATTTTTCTCATTAAGGATGTTTACAACATAACTTTGATCAGGATTTGTTTTTACCCATTGAACATATGGTTGTCTATCACTTCTAGACTATATTCCATAATGATGTTCTCTGTCATGCCTTCCCTGTATATCTCTAGTACCTTGCCCTATGTCTACCACATAGTGTGAAATCAAGTATTTGAATGAAAAAAATGAAAGCAATGTTAATAAGAAAAAAGGTGGGTAGAATCATTTTAGAACTGAATTCTTTGTACACACATTTCCTCTCTATGCTTCAAAATCTACCACGATGAAAATGATTCCAACTTAGCCCACAGTCTCAAGTCCTTTTCTAAGAAGTAAAAGGTATTAAAACAGGATAAAACATAAGTCTATATTTCTTTACAAGATATTTTATACATAAGGCCGGTGGGCAGACACAAGAAATATTTTAGGGGAGAGGAAAGTTAGCTAGTTAACTTCGTGGAGCTCTCATCACTTTGAATTCCTGTTATAAATTAATTTTTTTTTTAAGACAAGATCTCGCTACAGTGTTCAGGCTGGCTTTAAATTCACTGTGTAGCTCAGGTTGGCCTCAAACTCATGGTGACCCTCCTGCCTCAGTCTCAAGTGCTGAGGTAGATTAGAGGCCTGCACCACCACACCTAGCTAGGAATCTATTTTTGAGGGTTTCAGTGATGACAAATTCAGCTTTAGGAAGATAAGAATAAAAGTAGAAATTTAAGGAAGGGATAAAAGTCGTGAGACTAAAGACTGGCTTCACAGTAAAGTGTCAGCACCAAATACAGCTCTTTCAGTAGGATGGGAAACACGTTTTATTTTTTATTTTATTTTTGCACCTTAGCTATCCTTTGACTTTCACGTTTAAATTGCAATGGCATTTAATCTGTGATAGGTGGGTAATTTTTCTTGCCTATTTGCTTCCATTTTTATTAAGTACCCGAGCTTGAAAACCCTATTTCGGGTCAATTCTTCTTCTTCTTTTTTT
>PVIR01003509.1:0-87998 GCA_004026965.1 Petromus typicus
AGATTTATCCTGGTGCCACAGTGGCTACACATTCTTATATGTGGCACCTAGCCCTCTTCAGGCGTCTATGCCCTGTTCCCAAACAGGATGTTATAGTAGTTGCCACTCTTCCATGATGCCTTCTATTTTCTTATCTCCACACTACTGCTCAAGCTGTTCCCTCTGTTAGAACACCCTTTTGACAACAGGAACTCCTTCTGAAATTATGGCAGCCTCATGTAAAATCTCCAAAAATACTTCCTCTACATTCACATTATCTCTGCTGTGTCATTTCCTTTGTGTGCTGGTCTCTTACCACCCTGAGCCCCACTGCCCAGCCCAGGCCAGGCACAAAATAGGCTCCAAGGAAATGCTTCCCAGCCAGTGCACCTCCTGAGACACAAAGGTCACTCACACTTGTGCCCAACAACAATCTCATGAGCTGATGAAGAAGAGAATTGAAAGGTTTTCTGTAGTTCAGTCAATGACTCTGGACTAAAAGACTCCATACAATGCAACAGGCGAGTCACCAAGAATATTGCCATGGTAACTCTGGATGATACCAGCATCTGTCATGGCAGCTCCAGGGATCTGCTGTGATTCTCACAGTCCTCCATTGTGACAGATTCCACCTCTCCCCTCCCAGATGCCTTCTCCTCTCTACAAAACACCTACAAGATAACCAGTAGGTCAATTTAGGACACTCATATAACTGAGCTGAACGTGAGATCCCAAGTGTAAAAATAGCCATAGAAGTGTCAGGAACCCTTTGATGCCAGGCCCTGGAGAAGTTTTCAGAGGTGAGGAGTGACACTGTGTTCCTACCATGTGACTCTGGGGTCTTCCTGGTACATCAGTGCAAAAGAAGAGCAATTTCCCTCTGTGGAGCTTCCGTTTCCATTCTTTCTGCTTTTGAAGTTTGGGGGAAAATAGGGCTGTTTTTATCCTAGGCTGGATTTCATTGGAAAACACAACTTGACCCAAAGCAGCAGCCAACATGCAATATGGGACACTTGAGAGCCCCTGGGGGGTTGCTCCTGTGGCTGAAGATGATGCTGTATCTTAGCTTCACTTCCTCTAGGTCCTGGGCCAGGAGAGCCACAGGCTGGATGGTGTCTCTGGCCTTCTGAGCCCAGATGCTGTTCTGAAGCTGAAGCTTGGCTTGAAAGAAGGGCACAGGAGTGCTGAGCATTAAAAATAGCAAAGAGGAAGAGAGCCAAGACCTGAAGTGTGAGACACCAATAGGCCTGCCCCAGCCCCAGATCTATGAGCCCTGTGTCAGTACAGCTGCCTGATGCATTATGCTTAATCTTCTAGGTTCTTTACATTCCGTCTGGGCTGCTGCTACAATAGTCATTGTTAGGCTCTTCCAGGAATGGAGTGTATCACCCTCAACACAGACACTTTTGATGTAAATGGAGAGTGTTGCATTGGGCCTGAGGTGGAGCTCAGTGGTAGAGTCCAGGCTGAGCATTCCCAAGGTACTGGACTCAAAAATAAAATAAAACAAAATCAGGAAAGATGGCAACCATTAATCAGGAAATGAAGATGCCTTGGGCCTGCGTTCTGTCTCATAGTTCATCCTCTCATCTCGTCTCTCTGCAACCTGGGAAAAGGAACACTGACCTCTCCTTATAGAGATGAGGGCTGAAGAATCCACATTAGCTCACAGGCTGCAGTGATTCAAGGGGACACTAAAGGTCCATGTGCTGGAAGCTTCACACCTAGTGTGGTAGTAGTAAGAGCTAGTGGATCTTTAAGAAGTGTGGCCTATAAAAGGGGATTTGTTCATTGGGAGCTAAACCTTTAAAAGAAATGAATAAATTCTCGCAGAACTCTGGCTAGTTTCCCAAAGAACAGGCTATTATTAGACAGAAAACTCTCTGACTTCTTGCCTAGCCCTGAGTTCTCTTTATTTTGAATACTATGTGATGCCTTACAGAGGAGAAACAGTTCATGGTAGGCAGAAGGCAGCAAAGCAGTGAAGAAGCAATAAGTAGTCACTCTTTTTGTCCCTTATATTCTACACAGGCTACTCACACTTAGAGTGGATAATGCTCACACCTTGGGTGGGACAGCATTAATCCTACCACCCCACCCTGAATCTATCACCGCATCACATCCTTGATCTCACTACTCTATTCTCCCCAGGATCCCCTGACCATTTCAGCTAGGACAGAGGAACGCTGGAGTCAGATGGTAGAGGGGGTCCTTTCCTTTCCTCCCCACCTTGTGGCCTTCCAATATTTCCCTCTCAGAGACCCAGGCTTTCCTGGCAGAAGTGAGGGCACTTGGGATTCACACTCAGCCCAAGCGGAAATGCTCCGAAGCAGCAGCAGAAGCAGCAGTAACAACTGACAGCCCCTTAAAAACGCTGAGCCTGAGGCCTCACAGACACAGCCCAGGTCCGCTGCCCTGGGATCCTTGGAAGCACGAGCAGAAGGATCAAGAGTCAGTACTTCAGGACTGACAGTGGACAGCTCGAGTCAGTAGGAACATCCTGTTCGCTGTCCGTGGTTCTGAAAAATCAGAATTGACGCTGGAGAGATTTACACGATGATCAAGGACAGGAAACAATGTCACAGCTCTACCCAGACCTTGAACTGATTGGATAAGGCCTGCCCACATTGGAGAGTGATCAGGAAGAATATAGTGCAGAAAGGAGGTGGGGAGGAAGCTAGATCCCTCCAGGCAGTGCTTCCAGTGACCCACTGCTTCTGACCTGACACAACTTCCTAACAGGAAGTCAGATCCAGCACCCTCCATAATCCAATCACCTTCCAAATAGCTTTAGGGGACAATTTATATCGAAACCACCCCAGATGTTCCACTCCCACCTACACATCAGGGGTTTTCTTCTACCTTGAATCCACTGCCCATTTCTGCAGGGACGGAGGTGGGGGAAGGTAGGGAAAGGTAAAAAGGAGGAAGTGGATGGTGGACTGCCTCTGTGGAATTAGGCCATTGTCTTCCCTCTCCCCACCCCAGGGCTTCTCTACAGTTCCTTCCCAAAACCCAAACTTGACTGGCAGAGGCAAGAGGGCTGAGATTCACTCTCAGCCCAAAGGAAATGTTGTGTAGTAGCAGGAGGATTTGGTATCCCAACAGGAACACGGAGCCTGTGGACCTCAGAGACATAGAAATCCTGGATCTTCTTCCCTGGATATCCTCAGGAGCCACAGAGTAGAAGGAATTGGGCTTCCCATTCACATCATTGTGGACTCAGCCCCATCCTGGGCGCCCTGGTTGCTGTCCGTGGTTCTGAATCCCAGGCTCTGCTGGAGATATATGCAAACCAAGGACACCTGGCTCAGCCAAGAGGGGTCTGGGAACTCATTTTCTGCCCAGTGTCCTGTACGGATAATAAGAAAGCAGGAATCCACAGAAGAAGTTTTTCATCAAAGGCCACACAGTGGGCATCTGTGTAGATCTGAAGCTGCCTCCAGACACTGGCTCAGCTTCAGCTATTTCCTGGCAGACTTTGGGGCAATGCTCACTACTCAGAATCACCATGGGTTATGAAATTCATGGGAATTTCCCAGGGATATCACAGCCCATGGCTGGAGGGTGACACCCTCCAAGGCAGAATAGCCAACTCCTCCTGGCCCATGTCTGGCTGCTCCCAACCCCCACCATCCCACCCCTCATCAGCTGCCTTCTCCAGTTTCTATAGACCAGTTCTGACCAGTTCTATGCACCTCTACCACTCTGCTTTTGCAGATCTACCCGGCTACATTTTTACACTGGAAAATGGCAGAGAAAATCAAAAGAAGAGCATGATTTCAAGGCAAGTGGAAATGATTGGAATTGGCTGTTTCTGTAGCCACAGTAAAGTTCTGCAGGCACACATGTACTTCCAATATCTCCAGTGTTCTCACTGGAGTGTGTGTGTGTGTGTGTGTGTGTGTGTGTGTGTGTGATGAAACGTGTCGCCTCACACCTAGGGACAGGCAAGTGCTCTACCACTGAGTCACATCCCCAGCTCTTGGTGGCATTTTTTACAATAACAGTGACAGATGGGGGTAGTACTGGCAGAGAGCATGTGGCTCTCAAATCCCAGAACCACTGCCTGGCTTCCATGCTTTCTCTATGAACCTCAGGCCTGTTCCTGCCTCAGGTGCTGGGACACTGGCCCTCCAATGGCCACATGACCTGCTCCTACTTTTCCTGGCCTGTCCATTTCTGCACATACCAGAGAAGGTGTCCGCTCCCCCAGGACAGAAAGGCCACCAGTCCTGAGGACTCCTGGATTCCTCATCTGGTGATGGCCTGGCAAACAGTAATTGGTCTTTAGATATCCATTGACTGACTGACTGACTGACTACAGCACCAAACAAGAAGCCGGCTTAGAAACCAGGGCCAAATCTCCAAAATGACCTTCACACAGGAAGTCTGGCTATATTTTGAGAGATGAAGTGGAGCTGCAGAAAGACAGAAGTGCTATCACCTCTGTGCACAGAAGGCAATAAGGTGTGAGGTGTGGGAGGAGGAACATCCCAGAAAATCAGGCGCAGAGGTGCAGTGGCTCCACCCTGAAATCTGCTCTCAGGCATCACAGCAGTCCTTATCTGGAAATAGTGATTAGCCCCCAAGACGCCTTACAGAGTGAGGTCACATGACTGTCACTGACCAATCAGCAAAGACCATCCTCCTTGGCCAGTGACTGGCTTAAGTCTGAACACCTGACCATGTAAAGGAGTTGCTTGGGCATTTGGTGTCCACCTTGTCATCTTGAAGGCAGAGCTTTCACAGACAAGGACATCAGCACCACAAGCCACAATCAAGTCAGGAGGTGAGGACTCCTGCTGACAGTATTCAGCACTGAGGTGCAGCCTTACCTAAGATCATCTCCCATGAGACCTCTTGGTGTTTCACTGCCTGCTTCCTACTTTGTGTGTCTGACTTCTGTGACACTTTGAACTGGGTTTTCTGTCATTGTCAACCCAAAGATTTCTAACTATGCCCAACATGGAGATGTGAGAGATGGGTTTAAACCAGCTTCCAAGGTGAATGTCCAGATGACATGGTCACCTGAACAGGGGCCACAGAGCTCTGGTCAGGCCATCTGAGGATCCATGTAGTGTGCAGTATAGGACTGCTGCACAACCACACACTTGTGCTGCCTCCCAGAATCCTTTGCTATTGTAAAAATCCCTGGACCCAACTCAGGCACTAACCTGAGTCTCTGGGAAGTAGAACGAGTCCAGAGTGAGCAAATGCGGTGCTGGACCTAAACTTGGCTTGTGTCATGGTCAGAGCAGCACCTGTGGACTGTCCCCCAGACCCACACTCAACCCCCTGAGTGTCTACACTCAGAAACCACTGCACGGCTGTGATGAGATGCACAGAAGCATCCCCGTGGAGGGAGGCAGAAGAGACAGGGACTCCAGGCATTAATGATGTTCTTTCTTATCCTGCCTCCCCCACCTATGCCAGTCCAGCCATCGTCCCTCACGGTGGCAAAGTAGCTGCCTCCCTCGAGCTATCACATCTGAAGACACTGGATACTTTCTAGAGAGGCCTCTTTTTCCTGCCACTGCATTATTTTTAGTAGTGACAATCACGCGTGCCCCTGTAGATGCCTCTGATTGACAGCGGTGGTCAGCCCTTCACTCAATCAGTTTCCAGCAGGAAAGAAAGATGCTCTGAGCAGCTCAGACCAGCCATGATTCCTTCAAGTTGAGCCCCTGCAGGAAGAAGACGAGGGGATGAGGGCAGCTGTGTGGGGCACGTGTGGCTCAGGAGTTAGGACTCGGGATGGCCAGGCTAGGACGGTCTATGCCATGGAAGCAGCCTGCTCGGCTCATCCAGGAGGCCTCCTGGCAGCATTACCCAACAGCAAGGATGGCCGCCCCCAGGGCTGTCCCTGTGGGAGCACAGGAGCCACAGAGTGTCAGGCTCCTGGCTGTGGGTAGAGCCTGGGCCACGTGGGGGCCTCAGTGTGGAAGTGGAGGGGCCCTGGGCCTCTGGAAACCAGGAGTTCCAAGCCAGCAGCAGGGCTGGCTTCCACACCTGTGGTCCTGCCCTTCTAGGGAAGTCCTGGAGTGAATGTTGCTGGCTTTTAGAGCAAGGTCCCTGTGCCCTTGTGAGAACCCAGATGTGGGTGGAGTACATTCCCATGCCGCGCACTTGGCCTCTGGCTGCAGAACACTGATCCTGCTGTTGCAGATAACAGGATGGGTGATGTGGTCCCCCAAAGTCAGAGGACACTGTTCCCCCAACCCAAGAAGGGGGCACAGTGTGTACACATGCACCTAGGGGCTGAGAGTTGAAACAGGAAACATGTGACCCACTCCCCTCTGCAAGTGTAGTGTGTGATGGGGTAGGGGCAGCTCATGGGGGCTCCTGCAGGCTGTGACCCCTGCATATCACTGTCCAGAGACAGGCTCCAGTGCTGGGGCTCTGCTGGCTGGCTGCTCTAGGAAATCCCTGGGGCTGGAGGCTCCTGTGGCCAGCAAAGTGCAGGGTCAGCAGGCTCTGTGGTGGGTCCTCCTTCCTGAGGGTGCAAAGGCCCAGGGACCATACAGCCCAAGCATACAGAGGTCACGGGGTTTCCAATCACTATGAGGCTTGAGGTGACAAATATTTTTTTAGCTTCCAGGTGCCGAATCCAGAGACTCTGCACTGAGCTACACCCTCAGCTCTTTTTCGAGACAGGTTATCACTAAGTCACCACGCTCCCCAGGCTAGCCCCAAACTTGTGATGCTTCTGCCTCAGTTTCCCTCAATGCTAGGATTACAGGAATGTGCTGCTACACCTGGTTAACAATCTATTCTTCATAAGGAAAAACAGAAGCTTGTGTGTGTGACCTCTTTAGTGTATATGTGTCACATTACATAGACACAGAAATGAATTTTAAAAGGTTAAGTAAAATAAGAATCACATGTATCAAATACAATACTTTTCTCACTCTGAGGGTGGAAGATTTCATAAAGACCTCAGGTGGTGTATTCTTTTATGTCCTGTCAATAAATACAGGTCATGTCCACATTTTTTATTTGTAATACAATTTCATTTTGTGACTCCTCTTAGGTGGGAGAAGAACACAACTTCTTTTCTCCGATAGAGAAAAAAATTAATTTTGCTGAGAAACAAAACAAAATGTCTGATTTTTACTCAAAACTTGCTTAGGTAGAAAACAAGAAGAACTTTTTCTTCACACAGGAAATTACCAGAGAGCCAGCGCTGAAACTGTCCGAGAGCTGGGCTCCTGGGCAGACAGTCACACAGGCTGCTCTCTCTGATTCTAGCCTCGATTCACACAGTGGCCGCAGCCCTGAGTGACGGGGCGGATGGATCAAACTCAGCCAGGGCACAGGGCTTGGCCTCTGGAGCCTGATTCCTCTGTAGTCCCACTGTGCCTTGTCCAGCAACCCTTGGTGAGGAAAAAATAAATAAATAAAACCCTTCTGATTGAATTCTTTTTCTTAAAGATCACAGCCCTGCAAAGAATAGAGAATCCAGACCCTCACCCACCTCTCAGTGAAACCCCGTGGCTTGTTCTTTACTCCAGGAATGGTCATCATACTCCTGTCTCTCGCCAGAGCTGAAAGGTTTACTGCATACACGTAATTTATCGATCATTGAGCTGTAAATATCGGCTGATTATACAGTGAGGGCTGAGGGGCTTTGTAAAAGTCTCAGACAGCGCAGGGGCCCAGGAAGGGCAGGACTGACATCATCAGGCAAGGCCTTCATTAAGCTCAGCTCTGGGGCCCCCTAGCGGCTCCTGTGGAGCAGAGATTCTAAGAGAGAAAAACCTACGCAGCGCAGAGGTGGCTGTGGAGGAGGTGAGCGCCCAGGTATTTCTGAAATTTTCGGGGAGGGATGAGAGGAGATGAAACGGCGGAAGTACACTGTTCTACAATAACGCAGTGGGAGTGGAGCCCGGGATGGTGTCGGGAGATCGGCGTCTCCGGGGTCAGGGCCACCTGCCTCACTTTCCTGCCCGAAATCTTGGGCCAGACAACGGGGACAGCTGCCTCGTTCTGGGATTAAAGCAGAGAGTCCTGGCCCTGCTTCCCCTGTTACCTACGACAGGGCCTGCTATCTAATATTTTAAGATACAAAGTATTCTTGTTATAAGATTCTGTAATATTGCCCTAACACAGATCCCACCTGCCCCACCCGTCTTGAGGAATGAAGAGTCGGGGCGAATTCACACCAGCCTGAGAGCCGGGCGTCACCTGTGTCCTTTCTCTCAGGTACAGGTGACGACAGCCGGCCCTTGAGATCACCCTGAAATGACAGAGGTATCTTCCCCCTTTATGATGCACCCTCCCCCCAAGCCAGGGGTGTGGATAGGGCGGGCTCTGGGGTCTGTGAACGAGCCGGGGACAATGGTCACTCTCAATATGGTGTTTGTAAAGTGGCCTTGCCTAGGACTCCCCACCTCCCCCGGCAGTGGCCTGATACCCGCAGGGAAGATGGGGCAACAACCCCCGGCCCACACGCACACGCACGCTCACACACACACACACACACACACACACGCAGGGCAGGGGGGCAGGGCTCAGGAAGGCTGCACAACCAGCGCCTCCGGGCCCCTCCACACCGCTGGGATCTAAGAGGGGAGACTGAGGCTTCCAAAGCAAAGAGCCTCCTCTGAGGTTACACCTTGGGCTAGTGGATCTGACAGGAAAGGTTAAAACGGATTCCCAAGATTCTTGGAAACAACCCAAATGTCCGTCAACTGGAGACTGGATAAAGAAGGTGTGGTTTTTCTATACAGTGGAGTATTACTCTGCCATGAAAAATGGCAAATGTGAGTCATTCATACTCTAATGGATGTACCTTCAGGACATACACATAAGTGAAATAAATAGGTCACAGATGTATAAATACCGTATCTTCTCTCTGATATAAGAAACTGAAAATATAAACGAGTTCTAAAGTGTATGTTAGTGTTAGTGTATATCATACAATATAAACTATGCAAAGGGAAATGGGGTAGGGATAAGTAATGAAAGGAAAGAAAAATTATGATGGTCATTTAGAAATGGAAACAAAGCTTATGTATATAGGGGGTAGGGAGTCGTAGGGTAGGTAGAGAAATGGGAAAAAATGAGAATCAAGTCATGTCATATAGTGGTACAAATTGTCAATGTTGAGTGTGATCATGATGTGTATATAAAATGTGCCTATTTCACAATTTAATTATTAATTAATAATTAATTTTTAATTAATTTCACAGTTTAATTTCACAATTTAAAAAATGTTTTAAAAACAAAATGGATTCCCAGGCAGTCCCACAGGTCCGAAACCACGCCCCCGAAGGCCCCGCCCAACGGCCGCGGCCCCGCCCACTCCGCTGCGCTGCTGGCGATGTCCGCTGCTGCACCTGTCCCGCTTGGCTTCCTGCAAAGCCTCTGTGCTTTCTGCAGTCAACACCACCATCCTCCCGGCTCCTCCAGCTCGGCGGACCATCCTCGCACTGGTTCTGTTCCCTCGGACCCACTCAGCCTCCTCTGAAACCACCAAGCTGCTTCCTATCAGCACCGACTGCTCCACCCCGGCCGCACCCAGCCCGCACCTTTGGGCCTCTCTCCACTCCACCAGGCCGATGTCACCTGCTGGCCTTTGCTCTGCCCCACTGCCACTCCCGCGCCGCCCCGGCCCGTCCTGTCCGAGTAGTGGGACACAGTGACCCCAGAGCACCGCCCACCTGATCCCCTGGGGGAGGTGAGTGAAGCTGGGCTGGCCGGGCTGCAGTTTCGGGTCTGAAGTGGACAGCGCGGTGGAGACACCTGCATCCTGATATCTCCCGCTTTGTCCCTCGCGGATGACCTTGGGGCACCCTGCCAGGTCACAGGCCCTCCATCCGATGGGTGCTGCCATAAGCGTTGCTTGGTAGCTTCTGGTGGGCATATGTGAGTGCCAGGCAGAGTGCGGGCACGGAGGAGACTAGGCTGGGAAGACAGTGGGGACCCTACTGCTCACTCGGGGGAGCACACAGAGGCCTAAGGGACTGCGAGTGTGCGCAGCGCCTGGCCTGGGCCTGGGGCTTCTCTGGCCCTCTGCCTTCCGTGGATCGGGCACAGCTGCTCAGCGAGCTAGTACTCTATGTGCACGTCTGGGCCCCGGCTCCACATGGCCCAGCATGAGGCTGCCGGGCGTCTGGCCATGCCTGTCCTGTGGGGAGAAAGGCCTCTCATGACAAATCTGCGTAACCCTGATCTGCCCCACACCTCGGCATGCCCTGATATTCCACAATGAGGAGACCAAGCAGCCACCGGGCACCGATCTGCAGGCTGCTTTCCATCCACACGCCCTGAGAGAGGTCCCGGAGTAGGGAAGCCCGTCGGGCCCGACACCTGCTCACACCCCCCCTGGACTCTGATCCCAAGCCCTTGTACTGTCCTGGCCATGGCTCAGATTCTAAGGGCCCAGAGACAGGCTTTGATTAGCCGAGCCTCGGCGACAGGACTCCTCACATGGAACTTGGTCACGAGGGACGAGGAAAACTTTGCAAAGAGAAGAAAGGAAGGTCATTCCAGTAGAAGGGACAGTGGGGACACCCCACAGAGGACTCCCAGTGCCACCACAAGATTGCGACTGCCACACAGGCTTGGTGCTTTCCTGGTCACGTCAATTCAACGCCTCCACCCTACAAAATATTGTGACATTTTTGAAAAATGATGGCATTGTTCTATTAAGACACTATCCATTTTTATAAGAGTTTGAGCTATGCAGGAAAATGCTGTCAAAATGGGAAGAGGAGGACAGCCACTTGTAAAACCTCGAGCCTGAAACAACAAAATAGCCTTAGACAACATCACTCCATGAGGCTTTCCAGGCAGGGAAGGAAGAAGAACAGGAGAGATGGGACGGAGGAAGAGACAGGACAGGAGGAAGAAACGAACTGTATCAAAAGATAAATGCTAATTTGATAAAACAATATGCACGGCTTATTTTCACTTGAACTTAAGAAAAGGTTTCATTGAAATACAAGCAGTTGCTACCTTTCTATTTTGATTTCATTACCAAAATATGTATTGCTTCAGGCCTCCTGGGACTGTGGGGAGCACTCAGCCTGGGGCTCATCCTTTAGTATCTGTTTTAATCTTAGCATCATTTTTCTCTGTCATGAGGATGAGGAAGTGAAGTTTCTCGTACTTCCTTCCACACCCGAGTCCCGCATGCTGCTGCTGGGCTGTCGTTTTCCCGCCATGCTTTGCCATTTGCCTTCCCTCAGACATTTCACTCCAGTCCTCAGTTTATCTGGAGCATTGCCGACCTCCCGTCCTGGCCCAGCTCTGCCTCACGTGCTCAGGTGAGTGGCTGGACAGGTGTCCTTGGCCCTTCAACCCAGCCCTAGGCCTCCATTCCTCTGGAACATGAGGACCAAGAACAGAAAGGAGGACAGCGAAGAAACCCAGTGCATCTCTTTTCCTTCTACTAGTGCACATATGCCCTCAAACACCGAAAGATTTTTCTTGCACTTGGATTTTTGCCAAGTGTAAAGCCCACAGGTGGGCAGGCTTGGGCGGGTCTGACTGCCAGCCAGGCCATGATGCCCCTGGGCCTCTGCTTGCTTTCCACTCTCACCTCCTTCTCAAAACAGCCAAAAGAGGAATAAGGGAAACCAAAGAGCTAAGGCCCCTGGGCTCTCGCCTGCGTGTGCTTGGCCTTGCCTACTTCTACCTACAAAGGTTGCTGGGAAATGTAGTTTTCAGTTCAGCCATGAGAAAATGAACGCTACATTCACAGTTCACCACTTCTCAGTTTGTAGCAACATGTACAGATATGAGTCGGAGGTGCCAGCTGGGGTCCATGCGCAGGACACCTGCCACGCATCCTCGGTGAGGACACACAAAGGCCTGGGCTCCTCATTTCCCTAAGAAGCGCTCACGGGGCACAGAATGCTTCTTGTTGATAGGTTGTTCAATGCTCATAATAGCCCTGGACAGGCAGTACCAATACCTCATCCTACACATGAGGAAACAGGGACTCTGCGAGGCTAAAAAACTCTCTTCATGTCTCCATAAACATACAACACCAGCATTTAGAACTGTTCTGATCTTCTCCAGAGCTCTGGCCATATCCCATCCCAGGCTCTGCCTCGGACCCTTCCTCGAGCCTCACCCTAAGTCCAGCCCACTCCTCGGGGCACCGTACTTAACTGGTCAAAGGGTAGACTAAGTCCTGTGGAGCCCGGACGTATGTTCACACCTCCCTACCTTCTCCAAAGCTTTACCCAGAGAAAAGCAGCCTCCGTAAAGCAGCCCCAGCCCTCTGCTGCGCCCCCAGAGGCCTCCCAGAGACTGCATGTGCGCCAGGGGCACGGAGCCAGGGGGCATCTGGGTGATAAATGGCCCCAGTGATACCAGGATGTTGGCAGGAAGCCGAGGTGTGGCTGGGCCTGGGCGGGCCCGGATGTAAGGATGCAGTTTTTCCCCAGCACAAGCCATGAGTTTCCTACTCCCCAGCAGAGCCCTGCCTGGAGGGTCAGGCCCAGAATGGGTCACTAGCCAGGGACTGGAGGGCCGGCAGGCAGGCAGGGGTCCAGGGCCAGGTCTCAGAGGAAGTCACATGGCCAGAGTCACGGGCCTGACCTGGGAATGCTGAAGGGAAAGAGAGGAAAGAGCCCAGCCCACAAGATGAATAACCCCGGCCAGAGATTATCCTGAGGAAGACCTTGGGGTGGGGCCGTGATAAGTGCCCTCCTCCCAAGGTGACCGGGAAGTGCTGGCCCATGAGCAGTGAGACCAGGAGAATTGGGAGTCTAAGGTGCTCAGCAGGGTGACTTCCCGGGGACCCTGCACACCAGGACGGCTTTGGGAATGAATCACCAGCTCAAGGGCACAGGGCAGAGCTGGGCTGCAAAGTGGACCCACCTTCTTCCTCCTGCCAGCTGTGTCCTCAAGCGAGAGCCGAGAGCCGGGACTGTCCCTGGCTCCCCTCCAATGCCCCAGAGCTCACTGCATGTCCCCAGGTGAGACACTGAACATGTGGACTCCTCAGGGGAGACCCAGCCCCAGCCCCAACTCTGGCTCTGTGGAAGGTGCAGACCCATCCAAACTTGTCATCAAACCAGCGGGCACCACTGGAGCCAAATGAGGCAAAGTCCTTGGCAGGACAGGATCGAGGAGCAGGTCAGCAGTGCCCTCGGGGCTCATTCCTGCCCTGGCCCTCAGCCAGCTTCAGGATCTCCACCCAGGCCTGCAGGGGCACCTGGCAGGTGTCACACACACACACACACACTGCAGTAATGTAGTGCCAAATGGTCATCATGGTCTCAGCCTCAAATCCAGTGAAAAATCTTATTCATCTACTGATGGGCTGGCTCCCTTGCCACAAGGTGCCCACAGTCTTTCCGGATCAACAAGGACCAGCTTCGGAAACCTGAGGAGCAGCTATGCTCCTTGAAAGGAGACAGCGTCTTGTGGCTGCTCCCTTGGCTATAAGAGTGCCTGGCTAATCTACATGGTGACCGTGGCTTACACATGTTCCATCCTAAACTGCGTCCAGGCACCTGTGCTATTGCAAAACCAGCAAACCTCGGCTCACACAAAGCAACTCCCAGCAGCACTGCAGAACCTCACTTGGAAATGACACCAACAGCTCACGGCCTGGCCACGCTGTGAGGTGCATCAGCCAGCCTGCCCTGTCCTCCGCCGACCCTGGCAAACCCTCCCTATGTGCTGCCCAGGGTTTCACTGCACTGCCTACAACCTGCACCCTCGCTTGTCCAAGACTGAAGCTGGGTTTAGCTGTATCCGCACAACCACAGATGAAAATGCAAGCAAGGACCTGGAAGGAGGATAATTTTCGGTTACACAGTAGTCCTAAGAGCTCAAAATATGGGGGCTCACATTACCTGAAAACCAATCAGCTTGTACAGTGCGGACCTAGGAGCCGGCGGGCGGGGCTTCCTGCAGCCCTGAGCTCCTGCAGGTCCCTCCAGAGGAAACAGACCAGCACAGCGGCCCTGTCCCCGCTTCGGAGCCTGGTGACCCTGACAGCACTAAGGCTCTGCCCTTCCCTTCTCTCACATCTGTCTCCACCCACTCCTCCAAAAGCAGACATGAGTCCTGGGTACAGTTGGCACCACATCAGAGGCTCCCTGGAGAGTAGCGGGCCCCTAGTCACCACTCCATGGGGACAGCACAGAGACAGAGTGGCCCTGGGGGAAGACGGCACCTCCAGGACCCCACAGCTTGAGCTTGATGGGGCCCAGGAGGGTGAGCACTCCGAAGTGTCTCCAGGACCCTGCAGCTGGTGTCTGTATTTGTGTCCCCAAGCCCCGATCGCACAAGCTCACAGCCCACAGGCTCCTCAGCGGGGCTTTAGCCGCAGGGGGAGGGAGGTGCCACTGCCCAACCCTGAGGCCCATGAGCCAGTTCTTCCCACCTCGATGCTTCTGTCCTACCGTTCTGGCCTCAGAGGACACTCTGAATCGTGACCTGGGAGCGGCCTCCAGGGCACCTGGCATAGGAGGTTTGGCCAGAGAAGATGCCCATGCAGATGGAATGGGTGCCAGGCCACCATGCTTAGCAGGGGAATGGGGGTGTGGGGAAGACACAAAGGGACAGTGAGCCGAACCCTCAGTGAGGGGTTGGGCGAGGAGCTCACATGTCAGACCACGTTTCAAGCAGCTCAACATGTCCTGTGCCGGACAACAAGGTGGTTTTGAGTAGATGGGGCATTTAATCACACACTGATCGGATCATCACCCGCGGAGGCCACCCAGACATAGTCCAGGAATGCAGCGGCAGAGCGACGGGATCCCCACCTTCTGGGGCCGGCAGTGCAGCAGAAAAGGCAGACAAAAAGAAGCCAACAAATAAAAATGCAACGTCAAGTGGAAGGTAACAAGTCCAGGAAGATAAAGCCAGAGGAAGCTGACCCTCATCCTCAACAGATGGCTGTGGCGGCTCAGGCAGCACCGAGGGTTCAAGCCGCCTTCCCTTCCGTGTCCAGCAGGTGGCGCCGCGGCTGCGCACCTGTCCAGAGAAGGTTTGGCCTGGTTGAAGGGGAGTCGCACCTGCTCAGGAGGGAGAAAAGGAGGCCTCTCTTCAGCGAACCGATCAAGGAGAGCGAGTGGGGAGAGAATGCTGGGTGAGCCTGGTTCTAAAATGCAATAAGTATTCACACCTGCTTCTAGGTATCCTACAGTAAATGAGATAGTTTTCCTTCGGGAGGAGCCAAAGTCCCCCAAGGACTGAATGACCCGGAAATGACGAGCCCTAAAGAAAGTGCAGCACTCACCAAAACCATCCTGCATCGCTAAGCTGACAAGCAGACAGCTATGGTCTGACCCAGGGCACGGCTCTCTAGCAAGCCACGGGCCTCTCTGGTGAACAGTGCATGCCCGTGCTGGGCAGGGTGGAGGTGACAGGAGGCCCCATCTTGACAGAGGCAGGATATGTGCCATAAATCGTGCCCTCTTCACGGATGGATCCAGACCTTGGTCTCGCTATGTCCCCGCAGCTGGCACATGGCCAGACCCGTTTTAATCCTCCTGAAGGTGTGGCCCGTGCACGAGTGAGGACAACAAGGCCAGGGCCCAGGACAGAAGCCATGGTGGCGGAGGTGGGTTTTCCTGGTGAGGCCTTGGGATGACAGGTGGCAGAGAAAGGTGATCCAGACACAGAGCAGACAACAGAGCGTAGTAGTCAAGTCTCAGCCTGGGTCCAGCCCCAACCGCCGGCTCACACTCGGGTGCACACCCAGCACACACACAGCGGGGTGCAGGCCCGCTGGATTTTTCTAGCCTCCTTCTTTGGCACATACCCTATGACTTGCTGTGAGCCGCACCTGGGATGGGGGAAGCAGAGACCCAAAGTCCGGCAGCTCCAGGATGTTCCTCGGCTACCTGAAAGCGCAGGCGCCAGCTCCACCCCACCCTGGACTCTGGAGAAGACGTGGCTTACCCTGGGCACACACGCAGCTGTGGCGGGGTTAGACCGGCAGAGCTGGCACAGTGATACATACTGGGGCAGCTACAGCAGGATTCCACGTAAAAGGTTATTTGAAATGTACAGGGTGTCTCTGGAAATGTCCACTTAATATTCTTGGACCACGGCTGACTGTGGATAATGGAACTACAGAAAGCAAAAGTGAGACTATAGAGGACGGACGATCTTGAGGTCTGTCCTGGCCTTCCTGCCCCTCTGCGAACGTGGAGGCAGCAAACGCCCGTCTCCCTCGCTGGCCCGTAGCGTCCCATCTCTCTCAGGCCTGTCCTCTTCCCAGCACAGGGCGTCCCACCCCTCCTGCCTCGCAAGCGTCCCTGCCTTGGCCTAAGTGACAGCCCACGCCCAGCTGGGAGGATCCCAATCGTTCTCCACAGCCCAAACCTCCACTGTGTTGACCTGAATGGTTCCCTTAGGCTCACAGTGGAAAGTGGTCACAGGCTGCGGTCCCCTGGGGGAGGTAGCGGCCTGGAGGTGGGGGCTGAGCAGGCGGAAGTGAGGTCACAGGGGCGTGGCCTTGGCCTCTTCCGGTTGCTGTGTCCCAGCTGCTGCTGCAAGGCCAGCGGTTCCCTCCTCCAATACTCTAGTCCCAAGTCCACAGCGACCTGGTGGGAAACCTCTGCTGATGAATCTCAGGTTTCCCGCCACAGTGTGAAAACGCAGCCATCTTGGTTCTGGCGCTGTCTTTCTGGTTGTGGGGCCCTGGTCTGTCTCTTTCACCGAGAGATTGGGAGCTCCAGTCCCGAGTCCCAGCTCAGCCCTGCTCCGGCTGCGGGAACCTGGGCCTTCGCTTCATCCCTCCGTCATTGTCGCTCCTCGCACTAACATCCCAGTGACCCTGACAGCAAGAAGAGGAAAAGTAGCCCCGGCCCCGAGCGCCCTCTGCGGACCGCGCCCGACACACAGCCGTGCTGCCCAGGGTGAGGTCACCGCTCCGGGCTCGGCTGGCACCTGTCACGCCCTCGCCTGTCTCCACGTTCTTGCATCCTGTGCCCTCCTCCCGCTCTCACCTGCCCTGGCGTCAGCACTGGCCCTGCACCACGGTGTCACCACGGCCGCACAGGGCTCCCTGTCCTGAGTGCCCCCAATCTCTGCGCCATGAACAGATCTGCTCTCCAATGCTGATGGCAGGCGGGGAAGACAGGTGGAATTTGAGCAAAGTCCCCCAAAGCAGACTTCCGGGAGCTCTGAGCCGACCGTGTGGCCGCGAACAAAGGAGGCCACGGGGATGGCAGATCTGGGGCTCTGGACCTTGAACCAGGTCCACCCAGGCGGACCCATCGCCCTGGTCCTCAGGGCACCGCTGCGCTTTCTTCCAGGCCAAGACGCTTTCTGGCTGGGGCTAGGGACATGTGGCGGCACCGTCACACACCTGTCTTGTACCTGGGCTGGGATGGCTCATGTCACATAGAAGACCTCCTCCGTTTCAACCCTGCGATGCGGCCGACACTGCAGGAGGTGTTGCGGCACCCACGGCTCTCGGCCAGAGGCTCAGCGCGGCCTCTGCACGCGGCTGGGCCGCTCCCAGCATGGCGCATCCAGGCTTCTGCACGGTGGCCAGGGCAGCAGCACCAGGTCCAGTCCACAGAACACGCAGCACCGCCGCCCTGCACCTGGGCGCCCATCCTCACAGCGACCGAGACCTCAGGGGCTTCTTGGGGGAAGCCCTCACACGGAAGGTGCGCAGGGAGGACATGGACAAGCCCTGGCCTCGGATGACTGTGGGTAAAGTCCAGGCTGTCTCCACGAGCCCCACCTCACCCAGCCTCGTGTCGACCTGCTCTACTCGGGAGGCTATGCTCTGGGGTCCCAAGGCGCCCGGTCCCCCTGGTCCTGGAGGAGACTCCCTAGGGCAGCAGGACACATGTCAGGCGGTCCCCTCCTGCCGCTCCTCGTCTTCCTCCGTCCAGTCTCAGCTCCTGGCGCCTGCACAGTCGTCCGTGCTATGCACCCACCCTGCTGCGCCCGGGCACAGCTCACCTGCCCCCCAAGGCACAGCTCACTCGCCCGGCCCCCGGCCTCAGATCCTCGGGGCTCAGGCCCAGTGCGCCCATAGACTCTCCAGCACCCAGGCCCTCGCCAGCAATCCTGAGCCAGGGCTGCCTGAAGTGTGACATCTGCCCACATGCGCTCTGCCGCCCCCAAGAGACGAATTCCGGCCGAACTTGCTGCTCCTGACCGTGGGGCTTAGCGGGGTGCCTGGACAGAGGTGCTTGGGAAGTAAAGGGGTGAAGCGGCAGGGGCTCCAGGCAAGTCTTGTGTGGGTGTGGGTGGGTGTGGCACAGAAGGCAGTCAGAGGCAGAACGGATGGGGGTAGTAGAGTTGACATCTTTCTGGTGACTTTGCGAAATCACTTCCGGTTCCTTCAGCCCACCAATTGGGCCCAACACCCCCTAGCACCCTGAACGGGTGTGGCCAGAGGAGGGTCAGCACCCGCCTCCCCCGTGCGGTGGTGACTGTTCCCAGCGAGCCCCAGTCGCATCCCCCGCCGTGCCCGCTAGGTGTCGCTGCAAGCGCGCTGGGCGCCGCCGCCGTCGGACAGCCCGGGCGCCAGAGCCTGGGTTCCGCGCACCGCCACAGCTTTAGCCCAACTCTGAGCACCCTCCAGCAGCGCACCTGAGGGGGCTGCCCCGCTGGCACCGCCTGCGCCCCGCCCTCAAATAGAAGTACACGTGTGGGACGCAGCCCGCAGAAGGGGGCGCGCTCCCCGGAACTGGGGACCCGGGCGCGTCCTTCAGTCCTCAGTCGGTGGTTCCCGGCGGGGAAGACGGGGCGGTTGCAGGGTCGCGGGTTATCCGCGGAGCCGGGTCCTCCCCACGCACCACAACTTCGCGCACCGCCTCGCCGGAACCAGCCGGTTGGCACCGCTTGGGGGGTGCGCCGGACCCCACCCCTCAGCCCAGCGGGGCTCAGCCTCGCACCCGCGCCGGGCCGGCAGGGAGCGCCGCGGGAGCGCGCCTGGGCGGGCGCTCGGAGGCAGCGGGGGAGGAGCGGGTGGAGGAGGGGCGGCGGCGTCCCGCACTCGGGCCCGGCGCACTCGCACCGCTGCGCTCGCCGAGCCTCCTCCCTCCCGCGGCTCCCGCGCCTCGGCCCCGGCGCGCACGGCCGCAGGACAGGCAGCCCTGAGACCTCGCCCGAGCGCCGGGCGGGCTATGCGGATTGCGCCGCCGGGGCCGGTCCCCGGGATCAGCGATACCCGGCCCGCAGCACCGGCCACCAGCCGGGACTATGACCCGGAAGGCGCGACGCTGCCTGGGCCACCTCTTCCTCAGCCTGGGCATGGTCTACCTCCGGATCGGGTAAGCGCTCCACGGGGCTCAGCGAAGTTCGGACTGAGAAGGAGACGCGCAGCCCGCGGCCACCAACTTCCGAGCCTGCTGAGGGACGGGGTGCGGGGCGCGAGGGGCCGGGGCGCACAAAGGCCGCGCGAGCAATGCCCAGGGCGCATAGAGCGGGCAGACGCGGGCAGGGGACCCGCTGCTGACGACGCCCCCAGAAACCGTGGCTGCATTAGGGCGCCCCAGCCCAGGACTCTGGAGAGGATCGACCTCTCCGAGACCCTCCAGACCGTGGCGACAGTAGATCCAGCAGGACCCTGAGCTGGGGCAGCAGCCGCTCATGGGAAGCTGGGTTCCCAGTGCCCTCGGAACTGGGCTCGGCAGCTCCCAGCGACGGGACAGTGCCCGAGCAGCAGGCCAGCGGCCGCGCAGACGGGGAGGACAGGTGTCCACGGGCAGAGATGGTCCCAGGCCGAGCAAGGCGCCACTCAAAGCGGGTAGCGCGCAGTGTCCGGGACCCTTGGCTCTCAGAGCCCCGTGCAAGCCGAGGGGACAGCCCCCGCCAGCCCTGACCAGTCCACGCAGGGAAAGTCCGCGACACTAAGGCCAAGGAACTCGCAAAACCCGCGACCAGAACGGGGCAGCCTCGGGCTGCACCCCTCTTGCCCCTGGGCACTGGCTGGAGTGCAGAGGGTGACTTGGGACGCATCCTGCGCGCTCGTGTGTGCAGCCAGCCTCCCTTCTTTGTGCGCTAGAGCTGTGTGCTAGGATTGGAGAGGTGGGCGGCGGGGCTTTAGCAAGGACGGAGGTGCGCGGAGGGCGGACTTGGCATTTTCGGAACCTCCCGGCTGAGCCCCGCAGTGAACCTGCCGCCCATGCCTGGGGGAGGTGGGGCTGCAGGGGCTGCGGGAGGGTTGCGTGACGGATCCTTTGTGTTTTGTCACTGCCGCCCCTGCCGCACCTCCCTGCCCCAACGCCTCAAGAGCGCGGGTTTTGGAGTGGAGCCGCTCTGGCGACCAGCAGGTGCGCACAAGGGGCCAGGCGGCCTTCAGGCCCGCAGGCGGAGAGGCTGCGCGGCGCTGCCTGCCCGCCAGCCAGCCTGCCAGCCTGCCGGTGAATTTAAGTGTTATTGATTTGCCTGCCTCTGCGTGGCTTTTCTTTCGCTGCTTTAATCTTCATCTTGGCCCGCGCCCTGCACCCAGAGCTCACGCAGCCTCCAGGAAGCAGGTCAGCCTATGGGCTCGGCTGGAGGCTGCATTATCTCTTTTTAAATTAGGAATGGGGCGGAGATATTGGAGAAGGGCAGACTGAAGGGAAAAACAACAAAAAATAGCCTCCCCTGGCTGCCCCACCAGCCTGCAGGATAGCTGGCAGGACTGACCCTTCTCCCAAGCCCTGGCCTCTAGGCCTGCAGCGGCCCAGTCCCCTGGGGCCAAGAGAGGAGGGAAGGGGGAAAGAAGGGGATAACAAGAGAATTCAGGGTGACTCTGGGCCACATCTGCCACTCACCAGGCCTCGGCTTGTCCATCTGGAAAGTGGGCTTCAGGGTCAAAGTCCCAAGTCCCCAGCAGGAACAGTTCCTCTAACAATTCCTTTTCGCCTCCAGTCAGGATATTCTGTGGGGCAGTTTTCCTGCCGCTTCGGCTTCAGGAGCATTAGGACCTGCAGCACGAGGTGTGCCTGGCACCTCCGAAGCAGGCACATGTTCTTGTACACTTAATTTTCACAGAAGCCCTGGGAGGTGAGGGGTCGTGATCCACGTGTGTGTCTCAGGATGGAAAGTCTGAGGCACAGAGACAAGTATGTGCTGCCCGAAGTCACACAGCCAGAAAGCGACGACAGTTCAGAGGGCAGCTTGGCCAGCCCTTAGGTGCAGGCCTCTCGTCCCTGGGCGTCTGGGCTCCAAATGTATCCACACCGGCTTCTCAGGTGGAAATCCCAGGGTCAGCTCAGCGCGGCCGTAACATCATCTGTGCCAGTGGCTGAGAAGGGGCTGCACCTGCCAGCCGGGCGCTTCCCTCTGGGTCTCAACCTCTGTCCCTCTGTGCCCCTCCAGCGGCTTCTCCTCGGTGGTAGCTCTGGGCGCGAGCATCATCTGTAACAAGATCCCAGGCCTGGCTCCCAGACAGCGGGCGATCTGCCAGAGCCGGCCCGACGCCATCATCGTGATAGGCGAGGGCTCGCAGATGGGCCTGGACGAGTGTCAGTTTCAGTTCAGAAACGGCCGCTGGAACTGCTCGGCACTGGGCGAGCGCACCGTCTTCGGGAAGGAGCTCAAAGTGGGTAAGTGCCCGCCCGGACGTGCACCGGCCCGGGGCTCCCTCCAAACCACTCTCCTGCCCCCAGCATGATGCTCCTCGGTACAGAGCCCTCCGGGGCAATGGCTTGAACCCTGCAGGCCGGAAACAGCAGCCCACGTGCCCACTGGCTGATGAGGGGGTTGTTTTAAACAGAAGCTCACATTTTAAAATGAGCTGTTTCATCTAAAAATATGGACTCCCAACTTCTTTGAAAAAATGAGCCAATCTCCTCCTGAGAGCTGACAGGTGCCCACTTGCCCACTGGGTGATAACAGGCTGCAGCTTCCTGGAGGCAGAGCCCAGGCAGCCCCTTTGCCACCACAGTCCCCACCACTCCCTACTGCACCCAGCTAGGCTCGCACAACCCGGTGACATGGTGCTCCTGAGCTTGAGAGCCCTGTGTTGCAGGGGTAGTACATGCGGACAGGCAGACAGGCATGCACACGTACAGAGACAGACACGAGCACTGAACTGCACATTTGACCTCAGAAATATGGCTGGGAAGAGCATAGCAAAAGAGGCTGGTCTCCCGGGGGCCCTGCTCAGTGGCGGAAGGCCATACAGGAGACCCACTGGGGAGATGCTGGGTAGGAGGGACACATCAGACTTGGGGCCCAAGACTGCAACAGGCTCACTTCCACCCTCACTTCCGGCAGGACAGGTCAGCCTTCAGGCTGGGGCTCAGCCTTCCAGCGGTGCTTCTGCAGAGCCACCCAGAGCCACCCTAGCACACTGAGAAGTCCTTCCCCCCACCCCCCCTGCAGCCACCTGCTGCCCCTCCCATCACACTCTGTCACCTTTGGCCTCTACACTGCCCCGGGCTCCCCCATCCTCATCTCCTGTAGCCTCTGGCCATTCTGAAGACATTTCTGCTACCAGCAGGCAGCAGCTCCTTTTTAAATGGAAATCAGATCGTGCCTACGCGCTGCCTAAATCTTCTGGAGGCTCCATCCGGCAGAATGAAGTCCCAGCTGCTCCTCTGGCCGCTGCTGACCTCTGCCTCCCTCCCCGCCATCATCCGGGTCCCTTGCTCACTCAGCCTTGTCCTCTGCCCTAGACCTAGTGCACAGAAGCCTTAGCCATTTGTGTCCCCACGGCCCCAGGCCCTGTCCCTCTGATGTGTCCTTCCTTCCTGGCATCTCCCCATTGGGTCTCCTGACCCTGTTGCCCATCACCTGTCTGCCCTCTCTCTCTCATTCCTGGGCTCTGGAGTTACTTCCCAAGTCTTGGCTTTGCAGTGATATAGATGGGGAAACTGAGGCTCAGAGGGATTTGCTCAAAGTTGAAAGGAGTGGCAGGTCTTCTGGGACCACTAGCAATCTGGGAATGGGGGTAGCTAGACCCTTGCTCCCAGAGAAACAGTACTGGGCTGTGGTGCAGGGCAGTGCATATGGGATGGCAGAGCTGACCACACTTGGGAACGAGCTACCCGCTCAGGCTGAGGGGGAGGAGCCCCCAGCAGTCCTCTCAGGGCTGTGGCCAGGGCTGGCACAAGTGACCTTAGGAAAGGAGCCCAGGGAAGCCCAGGAGATGGTGATTTTCCGGCACCTGGCGAGGCCTGGGTGGTGGAGCTGGGTGCTGAAGGCTGGGCGCTAGGCGGCAAGAGCTGTTAGAAGTACAGGCTGCTGAAGTACAGGTCGAACTGTGATGAGGGAGTTGTTTTAAACAGAAGCCCACATTTTAGAATGAGCTGTTTCATCTAAAAATATGGACTCCCAACTTCTTCGGAAAAATGAGCCGATGTCCTCCTGAGAGCTGACGGGTGCCCACTTGCCCACTTGGTGATGGCAGCTATTCAATGCGACTGACCCACCCTAACATGAGAGTCAGGCTGATAGGATATCTGGACAGTTCACTAGAGGCTGGACACATACTTTACCGGTTCCCCAGTCTGCTCCTGTGCTCACCAATGGGGCTGCAGGCTCTTCCCCGCTGTGTGGTTAGGGAAGGTGGAGGGGGGAGGGCTGAGAAGTGAGGTATCCAGCTTTAGATCAGCAACAACACTGTGACTACTGGGAAGTGACAGTGACACTGGGACCCCAGCCATCTGAGGAGTCCCTTCCCCCTTGATGTTTGGTTTCTCTCATATGTAAGCTCAAATTTAAGACAGTTCCCTTGCTTCAGGGCTGTGCTTTCACACCCCTGAGGTTGTGTGTTCTGGGAGTACCGAGCTAATTAAGGCTGCCTCATAGGGTGAGGATCAGAAGTATAGTCATTGATTTTTGGAGCTGCCACTTTGCGCTCGAAGAGTATGACCAGAAATTCACACACACACACACACACACACACACACACACACACACACACACACACACCTGCTCACCTCCCATTGGCCAGAACCCAGTCACATAACATTTTCCTGCAAGGGAAGCTGGGAAATGTAATCTTCTGAGCAGCCATGAGCCCAGATAAGGCTTTGTGACTGGGGAGAAAGAGGAAAATGGATATGGGCAGGGAAGCTAACCCCTGACACAGGTTCTCCACTCTATGGGACCTGAAGGCTCCCTCTCATCCCTAGGTTTCCCTGCAGTCGGGTCCTCAGCTGTGTCTGTGCATCCTGGCTCTGTCTGCACTGTTGAATTTGTGGGATTTTCCATGTAGATCTCAGAAAGAAGGCAATAGGAAGAGACCCCATGAGTACAAGAACTGAGGTTCGAGCTGCCCCAGGTGGAAAGGGGCATTTATTATGTACAGGAAACCTGAAAGCCATAGGGTGGTGCTGGCTTTCGGGGTGGCCTGGGCCTGCAGTGGGCCCACCTTCCACCGACCCTGCAACTACCTCCTGGGACAGCAGGATGCCTGCTGCAGCCCAGCACCACAGCTTCCAGGCTCCATCCAGCAGGAGAGGGACTCAGCCTTCCTCTGGTAGCATCTGCAAAAGCAGTCGGTCTGATTGGAACAGTTCACAGGCTTGACCTTTGGTCATGCGTCCTTCCCAAATCAACCACAGTGGCCAAGGGCAGCAGGTCTGGGAACTCCATCCAGACCAACTCTCAGGGCAGAGGATGCTCCTCTGTATCCCACAGTGCTCAGGCCATGATAAAATACCAAGGCTGGGGCCTAACAAGGGGAATTTGTTCCCACAGTTCCAGAGGTTGGAAATGTGAGTCCAAGGTACCAGTGGGGCTGGCTTCACCTGAGGCCTCTGCCCATAGCTCACACAGGGCTATTTCTTCATGTGTTCCCATGTGGTCTTTCCTTTGCATATTTGCTTCTGGTGTCTCTCTTTAGCCAGGAATCCTCTCTGCAAGGGATTAAGGCCGCCCTAATGGCCAAATATCCTCTCTCTTGAATTGAGGCTTCCTGCCCTCTTACTGGCTTCTCTTTAATGTGTCATCTGGTTATATTGCCCACAAGTAAACCATTTTATTTTCATCACGTTCAATTATGGTTATTCAAGGTTCCACATCCACTGTCCAGCATGCTACGGTTACTGTATGGGCTGCCCATCATGAGATAGCCCATGTGGCTGTGTCCTTTCCCAGCCAGATGGCTAGAACACATAAATCAAAATTATACTGGCCTCTTGGATTGCATTTCCTTGAGAAGTGAAGGGGTTGAAAGCTCTTCTTCTAAAACGTTTCTTCTGTCAACTTGACCATGGGCTGCCTGTTCTTACCTTTTGCCCATTTCTCTGTCGGACTTTGGTTTTCTATCATGTGTGGCCAACATGGGTGTCCCGGGTCATGGTGTGGGGGAACCGGGCTGGCCAGGCAGGGCCTCCACACATTACTCTCTCCTGCCATGCATCAGTGAGACAGTCCTTTCCCAGAGGTCACCTCACAGCATCCCTGAAAGGAGTGATGTCCATCTCCATCCCAGTCTCAAGTGAAGCTAAGGGTGATCAAAGTCGTAAGGACATTTGGTGGCAGGGATGAGGAGAGTAGCAAGCTCCCTGTCCCTGGAGGGACCCTTCTGTACACAAACCTGCAGGATCTGAGGTTCCCTGGGCTGTTGTATATGCAGCCAGGTGAGCTTGGGAACAGGGTCGCAGGCCAAGTGTCCATCCCCATCCACACTCCTTTGGCTCAGGACCCCGAGCATCTGCCCATCTATAGCAGGCACCAGACACACAAGGCCCTGTTGCACTGCCAGGTCACAGCAGCATCGCATGAAATAGTACGTAAGACCCGGGCACCCAGCACATCTCTTTCCCTTCCAGTGTGTCCGTCTCACATGAGCACCAGCTCAAGGAGCTGGGACATGCGCTCCTGAGTTGAGTGTTGGTGCCGTAGAGGCTGCTGGTCAGATGACTGACCTAAACTTACTAGCTGGACTCCAAAATGTATCCCCAAAGCTGTCCACTTATCACTTCTTCCTGCCCTGACTCATCCCAGGTCCTCTGAGGATGAGCCGCCCTTTCCTGTCCTCTGCAGGCCTGGCCTAAGGACCACCACCTCCAGGAAACCAGCCTGGATCACCTCACCTGAATCAGCTCCTCCCCACCTTGTGCTGGGCCGGTGTCTTTCCAGCACTTGCCATTTTGGAAAATGATTTTACTTATGTATGCAAGAGCGAGTCCAGCATTGGCCCACTTCCCCGGCCAGAGGCTGCACAGAGCCCTGGTCTGTCCGTCAGTCATCTCCTCCCTGGTCCCCAGGCCTGCCCCGTGGCGGGCACTCCCGGAGCACACGGAGAAATGCATGAGCCTGTTCTACCCTGTACACCCACATCAGTCCCAGAGAAAGAGGTGCCCTGGCTCTGAGGGCCAGGGCTGGGCGCCCCTACACGTCACCTGCTCCATTTTCTATCCTGAGCCTGAATGTTTTTGTTTCTGTCCCCAAATCCAAATCAGCAAACATTCACTCCCGCACATTTCTACTCAGGGCTGTCCTAGCCCGGCACCCATGACATCCATGTTTTTCAATGCTGATTTGATCAACAACTGTTTGCCGGCCCTGTCTTCTGTCTCTGCCTTGGCTTCGGGTGGGAGGAAGGCAACCCACCCCAAATCCCACATCTTTCCCCAGTGTTAGAGGAGGAGACTCTCCTGAGCTCCAGATGCACACATGCATGCTGAGATCTTCTGATCATCATTTTCTTTGAAAGTCCTCTGTCTTCATACAACTCAGAATCTCAGCTTTTCCATACACAGGCAGTAAAATATTTATGTAGACATTGCTATATGAGTACATGTAGTTCAGGCTGCGTAGTTCAGTTTTGTACAGTTTGGGCTGCAGAGTTCATATCCACAATAGAAGCCGGATGATTTCCATTTCCTCCTGGGCACTTGGTTAAGTTCCTGTAAGCTGCATGCTGGGGACTAAGACCCAGCCACACCTGCTGCCCACTCCCCACTCACTATCTGTCCCGTGGGTTGTTCTAGAATCTCCATGTATAGGATACAGGGTTCATTGTCAGGACATCTGCCATCTTATGGGGACAGACAAGGTGCGCTGGAAGGATGGACAAGTAGGCTGTGGGGCCATCTGGGAGGGGGACCGCAGGACCCTAGGCAGCCAGTGATGTCCCTGCACACCAGACTCGAGGGCAGAGGGGAGGAAGGGTGGAGAGGGCTGTGCAGAAGGCGGGGGCCCAACACTACTGCACAGCTTGCTGTGGAGGGGAGTTGTCCAGGGGAGTTAATCAGGGGGAGACAGGATGTAGAATGATAATCAAATTCTTCACAGGCACAGAAACATGCTGTGTCTCCAGCAGTGTCACCAAAATGGAAATGGCGATTTCCCGGGGTGTGTTCCTGGGGACGCCATATTCTTTCCCACCTACTCGTGGACTCCTGTCTGGTCCTGTCCTGCTGGGATTTTTCCAGGGATGGGCACAGATGACCAGGACTCAGCCCCTGGAGTCCACCCTGCTCCTGCTCGACCAGCTGGAAAACTCTGATACATTTGGGTCTTCCGCTTCGGCCCAGTGTGTCCCTCCATCCCTGCCAGGCTGTCACTTGAGCCAACTGTCTAGGGCCAGGGACCCTTGCCTGAGGATTCACTCAGTCCCCAAAATACCTCTGTACTTTTCCCTGGGTCCAGTACGCTCACCAGGGAATGGAGGTGAAGCCCTGGCCAGTGTGAAGACAGAGCAAGGGGTGGCCAGCGCCGTTTTCTCTGCCGTTTCTTAACAATGCACCATCTTGCCCAAGCAAAAGACCTATTCTTTCCCCCCATTCTTGCTTAGAGCGCAGCTAACAAAGGACTTTTTGTCTCGTTTGCATTTTTTTTTTCTTTTGCAAGCCTCAGTTCATCCTGGGTTTTAGCTCTCCTGACGCTGTTCTCTGAGATGAGCCTTTTGTTATACAATGTTCTCACTCCAGCTTTCCTGCAGCAGACAGTCTCTCTGTCTTTCTCTCTCTCTCTCTCTCTCTCTCTCTCTTTCTGTCTCTCTCTCACACACACACACACACACACACACACACACACACACACACTTTCATTCATTCAGCTGACTCCACAGATCAATAATCCAGGTGCCCACACCTATGGGAAGAGAGTCATGTTTCAAGTCAATGCAAACTGGTAAGATAGTGGGTCCCAGAGAGTGGGGACCCCGGCGAGGTCCTCTTGATGGGTATAGTGCTGACGGTAGTGCGTCTCACCCTGGCTACTGTCCACTGATCCATTCCGTATGGGCTGAGCCTGTTGTGGGCACTGTTTTCTGTAAGCCGCCGCCACCCCTTTCTCACCAGCCAGATAGATGTCTTATTATTCCCATTACACAAGGGAGAACACCCACCCAAGGTCCAGCCACACTGGGACATGGAGCCAGGCTGTGAGCCTACCTGACTCCATCCGCGGCGCCTCTTCCCTGGGCCGGTGCTGAGGGAGGCATCTCAGGATAGAGCAGAGGTGGACTGTGCTAAGGGCCGGCCGTGCAGGCTGGCCTTGCTCAGGGGAGAAGGACCCGTGGGTTGCTCTGAGGAAGGCAGAGCCCGGGGCCTGGCATACAGTGTCCTCCACTTCCTGTCTCTGTGGCTGTCCCCTTATCAGGCTCTGCCCCGACACCTGTCCCCGGTGCCCCCCCTTCCAGTTGTGTCTTGAGAGGGTCCCGCTGGACGTGGATGGCCCTGTGTGGCCTTTTGAACCCACATGGCCAGGGAACTGCCCTGGCACGGGGCTGGCAGGGGCAACCTTTTTCCATCTGTACATTTTCCAAATCATCACATATTTCAGCCTGTGTCGCTGCTGATTGCTTGCTCTCTGACCCACTGGCTTTAAATAGCAAAAGAGAAAAAAACATACACAATGCACTTTGTGGTTTCCAGTAAGATACCGTAAATATACTCAGATAATATTCCGGTGCTAGCCCTTGCAGGGCGGTGGAGTGGAATCTTTCAGGCAGGCTTGGACATCAGTTCATTTCCTCTGTCCCCGCCGGGATCGTCATGGAGCTGGAACACAGGGCGTCAGCCAGGCCCCACGTTCACCTCGGTGATAACACTACCGCTGTCTAGGCACCGCCTTCTCGGGCGCTTGATGCGGAAGTGTTGTGGGGTCCTCAGAACAACTTGGCAGTGAGCCTAGTGGGACAGCAGGGCTCGAGGAGGTGGAGGGTTTGTTCAGGTCGCCCAGCCCGATGAGGAAGGACAGAGGGACCAACCAGCTCGCTCTTACCCAGCTCTGACGGAAGTCACCAGGTGTCTCGTCGGGTGGTGCCCCGGCTTCCTCTGGGAAACGACCTGGGCAGCCGGTGGGCAGGGAGTTCAGCTATGGCAGAGGGCCGAGTACAGCTCCTCAGCACACTTCACCCACACTGCAGCCTGCAGACCCGGGGTCCCGTCCTGCTCGCCAGAGTCACTGTAGAACCTGTCACTCCCGGAGGAGCCTCCCCTTGCCATGGGCCCCCTGGGTGTGTTCTCTGATTTGGGACAATAGCGGCTTCCCCTCAGGCAGGATGGTAGGAGCGCAGGACCCACCGCTAGCGCCTGGCCTTCTCTCCAGCCCCTGCCTCACCTGTCCCACCACAGGTCACACCCTTTAGGGACGTGGTCCCCACCACCCACACTGTGGTCGAGTCCCCTTTTGCAGTCCTCAGCCCCATAGGTGCTGAGAGAAGGGATAAGTCACATGCTTGGTCCTGAAGTTGTGGGGTGTCTTCTGCACCCAGGAGGGAGGGAGGGGCCATGCCTGAGGCAACAGCACCCTAAGAGCTCAGGGTCCCCCCATGGGAGGGTCTGGGAAAGAGCGCGGGTAGGGAGTTGGTAAGACTGGAAGGGGCACCATGACCTCAAATCAGGAAAACAGGAGCAAGTCAGACTCAGCCTGGGCCACCCAGTATAGTCGTTGCTAGCCACAGTGCATTTCCGGGCCTCAGCATACACATCTGCAAAACAGAGACTATAATGGTCACACCTCCTAGCATGACCCGGTGCTCCATGCCTGCCACCCCTCCCCATTTCTGCAGCACTGACACAGATGGCTCAGAACCACCTTGGCTGGGTGTGATGGCACATAGCTATAAACCCAGCACCAGGGGAAACTGAGGCAGGAGGATTGCAGTGAGTTCAAGGAAAGCCCAGGATACATAATGTGACCATGTCTCAAAAAGCGCCTTCCCCATAAAGAGTCTCCCTGATATTCATAAGAGACATGTGCAGTGTCTCTTGGGGAATGACAGAAGCAGGGAGTCACTTGGAGGGCCAGCTCAGAGCAGTGTGCATGGTCCAGCCCTGGGGACATGTCTGGACTGAGCTGAGACACCTGTGCCTTCGGGGGGCACCCTAGCTCTGCCCGGCCAGCAGTCTCCGGGTGGGGTGCATCAGCAAATCACTTTCCTCCCCCACAAACCGCATCTCCCCAAATGCCAAGCCAAGGAGAAGGGTGTCTGCCCCCAGGGGCTGCAGCCGGCCTCGGTGCCAAGCCCCCCATGAGTCTGGCCTCCAGCAGGGACTCACTGCTCCTTCCTCTCTACCCCCCACTCCTGAGCCCCTCATCCCCAGCCAGCTGCTGCTGTCATCAACCCTCAGGAGCTGTGTCCTGGAGGACGCAGACCACCCTCTTCTACAGGGCTATACAGGGCCGGCAAGTCAGGAGCAGCAGGGAGGGCCACACAGCGGTGGCCCTGCTTAGAGCTTCCCTGCGTCCTTTCACTCTGAGTGGATATTTACCACCTGCTTTCTATGGGCCCAGCCCTAGGACACAGCAAGAATCACAACAAAGCTCTTCCTTTAAGGAAATAGCATTCTAGAGGGGCGGTGGTGGCCAAGGGGCCTGAAGAGACCATGTCTGCCAGGCATCCAGAGTAAGGGTCCATCGACAGTGCCAGCCGTGCCAGCCAATCACTGCTGTTTCTTTAAACATCTCCAGGGTAGCAGGGGATGTCTACTTCTCCCTGCAGAGTTGGACCTATTTACAAATGGGGAATCTGAGGCTCAGCAAAGACTCAAAGAGGTTTCAGGCTGTAAGTCATACAGTCCAGTGGCCACACTGGGACCAGCTAGTTGGTGGACAAAGCCGATGTCCAGGGTCAACAGTGACCCTTCAGAGCCTGGGTCCCTAAAGGTCTGAAGCCAGGAGCAACTGTCCCACGCTGCTCAGAGGTCCCACAGCAAGCAGGTGCTGTGGGAAAGATCCATGTGCAAGGAAGAGAGACAGACGTGTCCCGGCCAGGCTCCCTGCCCCTCCTTCTGTATCCACCCTTGGTCTGAGGCAGCGGGTGTCCACAGTACCCACCCTCTGCACCTCTGAAGCACAAAATCCAAGGGGCCACTTCTTGGTCTCTGTGGGGTGCCTTGGGCCCAAGGCGTGATGTGGCTGAGCTCTGCTGCCCGCCAGGTGGTTGTCCCGGCCTGTTTCTTGACCTGTAATGGGGGTGGCACAGACACCCTAGTCTTGATGCTCAGCCTCCCCTCCTATGAGCAATAGCTACCACTGTCTCTTGACGTGGTCACAGCTGGTTGTGGGGCCAGGTTCTTGGGCCAAGCTGTCTCAGCGCTCAGTTGCTGGGAATTTGTTGGCACCACACCTGGAGTTTGTTTCCTGCACATTTGTTACTCTAGGTGCCCAGCACTTTCTGCTGGCCGCTCCAGGTCCGTGTCCCTCTGGACTCTGCACCCCGGAACACTCAGGGACCAAGCTTGAGCTTTCATTGTGTGGAAGGGCAGGAATGTGGCCACCAGGTCCCCGCAGACTGTGGACTCCCAGCCTCACTGCTCCGACCCAGTCTCTTCTCTCCTCCCGAGGCTGTAGCAGGGTGCTGTGTCCTCCTGTGAGCCCAGCTGGCTCTGTCCCCATGGAGCCAAGTATTCCTGGGCTCCTGGGCAGAGTGGGCTCTGTCCCTCCACCGGGCACACACTGCCCACAGCTGCTCTCTAATGCAGACTGAGGCGACTGCAGAGCCGGGCACTGGGAGGTGCCCAAATCATGCCCTTTGCCAGTCGCAGAGGTCAGGGCTATCCAAGTGGCAGGTCTCACACTCCAGGGTGCCCAGTGGGGGGCCATTGATGGAGCATTCTCAATGCTGTGCCGTGAGCATTCCTCATGTCCCTGCTTCTACCCTCTCAGGGCTCCTGTCAGGTGGACACTGGCTTTAGCCACGTTCCATAACTGAGGAAACAAGGGCTCCCCAAGTCACAATAAGAGGAGGAGCTGGGACATGGGCCGCAGTGTCCCACTCCAGAGCTCCTGTGTTAGTCAGCAGGGATGCCAGGGTGGGGCGTTGCCACGGAAGCCAGAGCACAAACAGCTGTGGCACAAGGAAGCTGCTTGCTTCAGAAGGCAGCCATGGCAGGGCCTCGGTCTTAGCAGCCCAACTGCCCCCCTTCAGCACCCCTTAAAGACGCAGCATACGTAACACTCGCTCCAGGCCTGGCTGTCTCACAGCTCTGCCCAAGGCTCCTGCTCCTGGCTCAGGCCTCTTCCCGCCTCCCTGAGGTACCACTCGGGGCTCCCCTGCAGTGCCTGGGCCTGTCGGACCCTGTGGCCCTCAAGCCGTTTGTGGGAGGGGGGAGGACAGAGGCCCTGGCAACTCCCGCTCAGGACCCTCCATGCCACCCCAGGGCTTACAGTCCCCCAAGGAGGGCAGGGAAGGGCATCTAAAGAGCAGGGGACACCACAGTGAGGACATGGCCACAAGAGCAAGGCGGCCGCATCAGCACAGAGGTCACTTCTGTTCTCAAGCACAGCAGTCCCGACTGCCCGCTGCCGCGTGGGTGAGTGCACAGTGGCCGCTGAGCTCAGGGTCTCCAGGAGCCCCTCCACACCCGCCCCACAGAACCTCTCCTCTTCTGTCCCCTCCCAGGGAGCCGGGAGGCTGCCTTCACCTACGCCATCATCGCCGCAGGCGTGGCCCACGCCATCACCGCCGCCTGCACCCAGGGCAACCTGAGCGACTGTGGCTGTGACAAGGAGAAGCAGGGCCAGTACCACCGGGACGAGGGCTGGAAGTGGGGTGGCTGCTCCGCCGACATCCGCTACGGCATCGGCTTCGCCAAGGTCTTTGTGGATGCGCGCGAGATCAAGCAGAATGCCCGGACTCTCATGAACTTACACAATAACGAGGCAGGCCGCAAGGTAGGCAGCCAGGGCGGGCCGGGCTCACAGGCAGGAGCACCGCAGCCATCACCACGTCTGGGGAGGAGCTGGGTCTGCCGGTGACCAGAGAGGCGAATTTCTGTTCAAACAAGACAGGAAAGGGAACATATTTGGGCGCCGGTCTCGGGGTTCGCAGAGTTGGCTGTACTGAAGTGACTGGAGTGGAGGGCGGGAGTCAGGAGGAGGCGTCCCGGGGCTTGGCTGTCCTTGGTCTCCTTCAGCAAGATCTAAAGCTCAAAATGAAGAAGGTGAGCACTCCTGGTTCACTGCCCCTTCAGAGCCTCCTGGATGTGAGAATCGGGTGTCCCCAGTGGGGGTACTTGGGTTGGCTGAAGACTTCTGTCTGTCCCCATGAGTGCTGTCTGTCCCAGGGCAGAGGGCAGAGCAGTGTGCAGACCCAGAGAACATGGCAGGAGCTGTCCAGGGAGGCAGGCCTGTCGCGTGAGGGCCAGCCAGAATCATTGAGAAATGCATGGAGTTACCTACCACTCAGGGGTTAAGCTCCCTGTCCCAGGAGGTATTCAAGCATGTGAGGTTGGCATCTGGGGGCAGCCAGGTCTAGGGCACTGTGGGTCTAGATCTGAGGTTGGCTGTGGGTTCAGGATGAGGAGGGTCGGGAGGGGTTTGGTCTCTGGAGAGGTGGTGTCAGCCGACATGAGGAGGGAGGCAGGGCCTGGCACCAGCCCCAGCTGGGGGACAGGACACCGCACCGACAGGCCCGGCGGGCCACTCCTAGGAGCCACAAAGATAGGCAGCAGCAAGCACTGTGCGGGGCTGAACCAGGAGTGCGGCCCTGCTGGCTGCCCCATGCCAGGCTCCCGCTCTCAGTGGCTGCGTAATGCTGAGTTTGAGTCTCCAGTTTTTTATGCACAGTCACCTTGTTTTAAAAACTGGTGTCATCAGTAACTTAAAAAATGAGAAAAGCCCCGACCAAAGGTACCCTTGGGGCTCAGACATACACATCCACTGGCCACGCAGGGGCCGCAGCGCCTGTCCAGGCCTGGGTGATGGTGGCAGAGTGGCAAAGTCTCCTGATAGAGCCAGGTTTCTTCTAGCTGCAGGAGTTTCAGCCCCCGGAGTCCTCGTGGCATCTGCAGGAGACCATGTCGGCACCAACACCCTTTACAGGTGAGGAGACCAGAGCAGTTAAGAAACAGCTGCGGGACCCACAGCTAAGGGCAGGCATGTCCTGCTGTGCTGCGCGTGCTCTCGACATTGGTGCTTGTGGCCACAGCTTGGTGGTCATGGCATGGCTTTGTGGCTGGGCCACACCTCAGGACCTGGCCCGCAGGTGGCCCTGGCATTGGCAGACAGCTGCACACTGGAGCCCAAGGCCACATCCTGTGTGTCAGAGCCTCCCCGTGGGGCAGTCCCGGTGAGTCACACAGGTGCCGCTCATCTGCCTCAGATGGATGGTGGCCCTGGGAAAGGCCCTGCCTGTCCGGCGGTCGCTGGAGCTCTTTCCCCGGGGCAGGGCCTCAGGGCAGGCAGATTCTCCAGGCTCCTTTCCCGACTCTGGACCAGAGCCCTCAGGTTCCATTGCCTGGGGGCTGTCAGAAGTCAGGTTTGGGCCCAGTCTGGTAGGAGGTCCTTGTAAAAGCGAACAGTTCTGCAGGCATGTGGCTTTTTCTTCTTTTTTCTCATTTCTTTATTATCGCACATCTGAAGTGTGTGATGGTCACAGTCCCCGGGGAGCTGGCACGTGGACTACACGCATCTCGAAGCCTCTTTCACCCCATCTCCCCTTCCTGGTCTCTTCCCCGTCACAGAAACTCTAGCTGCATAGTTTTCTTTTTCTCATCCCTTTTCCCTTCTCTCTGGTCCCCTCCCTCCATTTTTTGGTTCCCTTCCTACGTGAAAAAGATCTTCCTATCTTTAATTTTGCTCTTTATTTTTACTTGGAGTTTCTCTCGTAAGAGAAACCACGCAGTATTTAAGCGCGTGCGTCTGACTGACTTGACTTAACATCATGGCCTCGAGTTGCCTCCATTTCCCTACAGATGAGGCAGGCTTGCTTTTGTTTGTGGCAGAGTGGTACTCCACTGTGGGCAAATACCCCCCTTTCTTTATCCACTCATTGGTGATGGGCAGATTTCCCGTTTCCTATGTGCCCCTGTGAATCACGCTCCTATAAACGTGGTTATCAGTTGTGAAAGGTGCTGCTGTCGACATGGGTGTGCACGTACCACTGATCTGTGATATTTGTAACTCTTTCCGGAAGACCCCTGGGAGGGGAATATCTGTGTCAAATGGAATTTCTAGTTTCAATTTTTTGGGGACTCTCCGCACTGATCTCCACAGTGACTGTCCTGGTTTACCTTCCCAACAGTGTAGAAGCTTCCTTTTTCCCTTGCAGCCTCACTAGAATTTGTTTTATTTGGTTTCTTGATGATGGCCGTGGTTTCTGGAAAAAGATGGAATCTCCGTGTTGTTTTCATTTGCATTTGCCTAGCTCGGGCGTGAGGCTGGTGTTTGCGGTGGTGTCCCGAGCTGTGGGCAAAGCTGGCTAGGGACCATCAGTGGTCAGGACTCTAAGCTTGGGGGCTCCTTGGAAGTGGTGACTCTGAGACCAGTGAGGCCTGGTCAAGTGGAGAAGAGGGGCAGCCCCGGTCTGGAGCGCAGGGGCAGCGGACAGAGCTCCCAGCACGGAGGCATGGGGTGAATACAAACCCCACCCTGGAGGGCCTGCAGGGTCCTAAGGTGTGGCCATGGTCCGAGGAGTCTGCATTGCCAGTCCCCTGCTCAGCTGAAGAGTGACAGCCTCAGGATCTGCCCTGAGTCCCCCACGGCCGCCTTCTCCTTGCGGCATGAAATGTCCATTCAGAGCCAGATCCCTCCTGGTCCTTCCCAGCCACCCCTGGAACATCCCGTCTCAGGCCCTCTGCAAATACGTATGGGGTGCGTAGCTGAGCCCCTTGTGGTTGCTGGGAGTTATGGGCGGTTCTGGAGCGAAGAAGGGACAGAAGTCACAGAAACGGACCCTTAGAGGAACACGGTGAAGCTGAGGCCAGAGCGGGGTGCAGGGAAGCCCGGGAGAGGGAAACCCCTCGACGCCTGGCTACACTTGGTTTATGGAGGACCCCGCACAGAGCATCCTGGAGATGCGGCGACCCCACTCCCCTGAGTTCCCTGATGGGCAGCGCAGGCCCACAGCTGTGGGTGGGATGTGGGGCTGTGAGGCCACCCTGCCCCACAGCTGAGAGTCACACGGTGGTTAGGGTAGGCACCAGTAGCCCTATTCTGGGACAGGCTAATTCCAGGATTGTCATCTCTGCTGCTGGCAGGATACGGCCGGGGACTCCGAGCGGGCAGCCTAGGGTTGTAGGATAGCAGTCACACCCTGACCGACGGGTTCTTGAGTCCTGGGGTCCTCAGCTGGCAGGGAGAGCGAAATCAAAAGCCATGTGTCTAGACCTTTGAGTAGTTGAGTCAAGAGACGCAAAAACCACGACCAGGTGCCACACAACCAAGGAGAAATGTGAGACAGAAGGTACAGGAAGAGGCCTGAGGAGGAAGAGAATTCTGAAGACTGTTGTAGGAAACTTTAGGTGGGCTTTGAGGGATAAGTAAGAGTCCTGTAGATGGGCGGGTTGCTGGAAGGAAGTGGGCAGTTTAGACAGGAGCAGGCCTACAGCTCAGTGGTAGAACACATGTGTGTGTGTGTGTGTGTGTGTGTGTGGCTCTGGGCTCCCGGCGGCTGTGTTGCTGGAGTGGGGCCCGGTCAGAGGGACTGAGGGAGATGTGAGGGTGCTGTTGGGGGCCTGAAGGAAGGCTGCGCAGTGCAGCTGGGGCTGCCCTGGGCAGCTGTGCCAGGCCTCAGCTGTGCACCTACCTACTGGCAGCCATCAGTGGGAAGTGGCCTGGCCCTTGTGAAACTGGCTCGGCTTAGGGAAATAAACCCCAAGGTGTGGGGGAACCAGGAACCCGGCTGCCCAAGGCGCAGGTCCAGTCAGCGCGGGCAGGAGGCGGGACGGACCCCAGTCTGCAAGGCTGAGGCTGTCTTGCTGGCTTCACCCCAGGGAGCTCCAGGGGCCCTGGGAGGGAGCAGAGCGTGGGGATGGGGACCCAGCTGGGCCGGGCCGGCCCCCACTGGAATGCGGCTGCTCCCAAGTGAGCTCAGGGCCCTGGAATTCCACCTGAGGAGCAGTGGCCTCCCAGCCTCCTCTCCTGAGCACGGAGGGTGTCGGTCTTGTCCCTTCCTGTCCTGCCCAGCTGGTCTGGGTGCTCCCGGGAGCTGGGTCCCACTCCTGCCCTGGCCCCGGCGGGCCTGTGAGTCAGGGGCAGCCCGGCCCCAGATAAGACTTGCTTTGCTATGCTCCTTTCCGCTGTCCTGAGGGCCACTTGCATATTTGGCTGGAAAAAGTGGTGGGTTGTGGCATGTCGAGGGCTGGGGGGTGGGGGGGCCGCCCGCAGTGCTGGGCCCCACTGACCAGGCTAAGCTGGGAGGAGGTGTCCCCAGGCTGTGCCTCTAGTCCTGCCCCACACCTTGGGGGGTTGGATTTAGAATTGAAAGGTCTGCAGCCAGTTCTTGCCGACTTGGTCCAGAGGCGGTCTTGGACAGATCTCACCCCCCAGGACCTCAGATTTCCTTGGTGGACCTTCAGAGGGGTCTTCCACATGAGGACACAGTTTTATAGAATTTCAGAGCTCAACCTGTCTCTGCCCCTCTCTGCTCAGCATCCCCCAGCTGCACATTTGTGGCGTCAGCTAAGCATATTGTTCCCCAGGGCCTTTGCACATGCGATTTCATCCATCTGAAATGCTCTTCCTTCAAAATCTTTGCAGAAGTCGCTGCTCTATTCCTCAAGTCGCCTTCACAGGGACTCCTTCTTGACTTCTCTCCCCAGCCTCCACCTTGTCTGTCTGCACCACCCTGCTTTGCTTTCATTTTCTTTCCCTGTAACATCACCGAATAGAATTGCCTTAACATAGCTCTTTATTGCCTGTTGCCCAGTATTACAGGGCTGGCTCATGAGAACAAGGGTAGTGTAATTTCACAGTTATCCCCTCATGCTTTGTGTAGTGACTGGCATTTGGTAGATATTTAAGAAATATTGAATGAGTGAATGAATGAAATAACAAGCCTCCGCTCTTCCCTTTATCAGAAGCAGGATTGCCAGAGATAATCCAGATTCTTGATAAACATGAATTCGAGATAAACCATACATTTTATGTCCCAAACAATGCCTGAGGGTTACAGTAAAAAAATTACTTACCTCAAATTCAAATTTAACTAGATTTATTTGTTTAATACAATTTCTATTGAGGTAATGATCAATTTGCATATAGTTGTAAGAATATAGACAGGACTGAGAATTTAGCTCAGTTCCAGCACCTGTCTTGCAAGCCCAAGGGTCCGGGTTCAATCCCAGGTAACCACACACAGTAATGCTGGGTGTAGAGACTCGCCAGCAACCAGTACCACATACCACAGTGCCAGGCATAATGGCTCACACCTGGAATCCCAGCACTCAGGAGGCAGAGGCAGGAGGACTGCTGTGAGTTTAAGGCTCACCTGGGCTACATAGTGAGCTCAGGACCAGCCTGAATTACAAAGCGAGACCCTGTCTCAAAAAAAAAAGAATACAGGTACAAGATCAGGTGTGGCTATTGTCCAATTCCCCCACAGTGACAGCTCGACAGTGTACACCAGGCTAGAGGTGTTGACACACAGGGTGACATGAAGGTCCATCCCCACATTGCCCTCTCCACCCACAGCTGCTTTGCGCCTCCCTTCCCTATCCTGGAAACCAGTTGTGTATTCCGTATTTTTTATTTCTACCATTTCAAGAATCGCACACATTAGTGTTACAAGGACTGTGATATAAATGGCATCATTCTGTATAACTGCTTGGTATTCTCTTGTTTTCATTCAGCACAATTCCCTTGCGCTGTCTTCATGTTCTTGTGGGTATCGCTAGTCTGTTCCTTTCCTTGCTGTGTAGTATTCTATGGTGTTTACATATCACGTTTTTTTTAACCATTCACCTGGTGGAAGAGGGGTGTGTTGTTTGCAGGGCTTGTGAACCAAAATAAAGTGACTGTGAAGATTTCTACATAGGGTTCTGTCCAAAGAGAATTTTCCATTCCTCTGGGATAAATGCCCAAGAATCCAAACGTGCCATGGCCAGGTTTATAGCTTTATAACACAGTGCTGAGCTGTCTTCCAGAGCGGCTCTGTGAGCCTCCATGACAAGTACCTGAGACGGCTCCCTTGAAAGGATGGAAGGTTGATGTGGCTCATGGTTGTCGAGGGTGTGATCTGTGGTTCGCTGGAACTGTTGCTCTGGGCCTGTGGTGGCACATCATGGTGGAGAGTGTAGCAAAACCCATCATCTTACAGTCCATGTGTGAGACAGAGGACCCTTCTCTGGGATCCCGTCTCCCCTTCAGGGACAGCCCCAGTGTCCCTAGACCTCCACTAGGTCCATGCTTTCTTACACCTCAGTATGCCACCCCCACGTCCACCATCTCCCCACAGTGCTACTCTGGGGACCACATCCCTGGCACCAGTAGCTGCCCTTTTCCATTCCCACCAGCAATGCCCAAGGGACCCTTCCTCACACCCTCCCCTGCATTTGGTGATGTTACCATTACTGCCGTCCACAGGTGTGTGTTACACCTCACTGCACCTGTATTTCCGTCCCCTGTGGCTAACGATGCTGGCGCCTTTCCCAGCACATACTGCCGTCTGTCTGTCTGTCCCGCTGTGGGGTGTCTCTTCATGTCCGTTGCCCGTTTCTCTTCAGACTGCTGATTTCTGTACTGTCTGGTCTTCACATATTCCCGATGCTAGGCCTGTGTCAGCATCAAGGTTTGCAATATCATTCCTCAGTCTCTACCTTGACTTTTGATTCTTTGTAGGGTTTTTCACAAAGCAAAAGTATTTTACTTTGACAAGGCCTAGGTTATCAACTTTTCCTCTTAGGTTAGGGCTTTTCATTTTGTCTAAAATTCTTTATTCAGCACTAGATCCTGAAAATTTTTCTCTCCTTTTTTGTTTTTTTTCTGAAAAACTCTATATTTTACACTTAAGTCCATGACCCATTTGTATAATTCCTTTTTTTAAAAAAAATGCAAATTTTTTGCTGGGCATGTTGATACACACTTGTAACTCTAGCACTCTAGGAGGCTGAGGCAGGAGATTACCATGAGGTCTAGGCCACCCTGAACTACATAGCAAGACCTTAACTCAAAAACAATACTCGGATATTTTTCTTTTTTAAATTATATTTCACATATTTATTTGTTCATTTGTTTATTGTGGTGCTAGGAATTTAATCCAGGATCTTCACACTGAGCAACAGTCTGAGCTTTTTTTCTCATTTTTTTATTTTTTTATTTTTTTATTTTGAGACAGAGTCTTGCTAAATTGCCCAGGCTGGGCTCAAACTTCTGTGCTCTAGTTCAGCAGCATGAGGTAGGTTCTCTAGAACATTCCCATCTCCCCTGATGGCAACTGGCCCTCCACACACAGCCAGTCCCCACCCAAGGGCCCCAGCACCCACCACTCTGTCCCTGACGGGCCCAGACTCAGGGAAACCTGCTGTCCCGAGTCGGCCTGAGTGGCCTGATGTTTTCAAATCTGTGACCCTTTCTGAGTGGACAGATGCTGGCAGAGGACGTGATGGTTGAGGTCCTTCGTTTGGCCTGGGTAAGTGCCAAGTCAGGCCACCTTGTCCACCTCTGCCACCAGGACAGGACAGCAGGCCAAAAGTCAGAGCCACAGTCCCCGAGAAAGGGGGACTCAGGATTCCCACTGGCCAGCCCTAGCTCGGAGCCCAAGGCAAGGACCTGCGTGGGGTGAAGCTGAGGTGGGGCCCATGGGAGCCGTGGTCCCCAGCTCCCTGGCACAGGATCCCAGCGCCCCACTGACCCCAGCCCCTGAGTCTTCACAGACATGGGCAGCCTGTGCAGGCCCAGGGGAAGGAGCTGGACACCCTACCCCCAGAGGTACCTAGTGCGTCAGCCAGGAAGAACAGGCATTAGGACAGAGTCACTGTGTACTAGTCCCTAAGGACAGAGGACGTGACAGGCAGAACCAGGACCAACAGAGGTAGGGTGCAGTTCAGGTAACAAAGCACGAGGTCCCTGTCAGAGGAGGGGGGGCACCTTGGCGAGTAGCAAGTAGTTGAGATTCCAGTGTCAGCACTCGAACCCAGTCACGAACTTCAACCCCACAGCTGCGCAGACCCTTCCCACCCTCTGTCCTCTCCAGCTTACAGATGTGGAAAACGGGCACAGAGAGGTTAAGGAAGTTGCCCAAGGCCACACAGTGGGCAGGTACTGCCCGGAGGCCTGAACCAAAGCAAATCAGATCTAGACTCAGTTCTTAACTGCTACATACCTCCGTCCCTGACCTCTCCTGCTCCTAACTCGGATTCTAAGAAATTACACTGAGTTCTAAGATGCTCTGATTTGGGGACTCAGAGACATAGTCATCGGGCACAGAGCTCCCCACTGTCTGATCACCAGCAGGTGTGGGTCACTATTGTGTCCTCTCTGGCTCTGGCCTCGTGGTCCTTGGACAATGCTCAGGCCACCATCCTGTGCTAGGGAAAGGACATTTTGGGACCAGGCAGGAAGGTGGTTGTGCTTTCTGTTACATCTTCCCAGCCGGCAGGCGCCGGGCTGTCATACACGAGAGCAGGATGACAGATCTCAGGCTGGTCACCCCCTCACCTGCCACAGCTGTGCAGAGACGGGGCTCAGGCTCAGCTTGAGGAGTCTGTGGTTTGCTTATTTTGTTGTTGTTTTTTCTTTGAATGTTTGTTTTTTAAGACAGAATCTTGCTAAGTTGCCCAGGCTGGGAATTGAACCTGCAGCCCTCCACCCCAGCTGCCCGAGTAGCCGGGGGTACAGGGGTGCCCCACAGCCCGAGCAGACATTAGCACCTCACAAAGGTGCCCTGAAGGGTGCAGCGGCGGCGGCTGTCGGGCCTATCTCCCCTTCCTTCAGTCCCAGGCTTCTGTGCGGAGACGGGGGGCCGTGCCGGGGGCCCAGAGCCTCCCAAGTGAGGCGAAGTTGGGGACTCAGTTACACCGGGGTGAGACCCAGTCAAAAGGCGCCCACTGGGGACAATCGCCTCCATTGTCCTTGAGAAGGCAGAGGGAGCCCTGGGTGTTATCAAATCTTCCAGGGAGGGGGGAGGGGGCCGAAGTGAGGGGAGAGGCAGCAGCAGGCACAGCCCGGGTTCTGACACTCGGTGTCCTCTGAGAACTCGTGGGTGACCGTGTCCCCCAAAAGGACATCCGTCGGATGGCCAGGGCCACTCACAACATGGGGGTGCACACAGGGCTCCTACCATCCTCAGACGCCCCACGTCGCGTGCCCGTGGCCTTGGGCGCTTGGACTGTACTGTTCAGACAGCCGTGAGGACCTGGCCAGAGACCCCCCACCCAAGGCATCTCTGCCGGCTGGGCCTTCCTGGGCTCCCCAGACCTCTCAGCCATCTTGGTACGTCAGGGAAAGGGCCTAGGCCCTGACCAGTGTCTCCCCACATGGAACAGCATCCGCTGCTCAGGGCCACGTGCTCCTACGGAGGGACTTCAGGGAAGGGCCAGCTGTTACTCACATTCTGCAGAGGAGGCCTACTGAGGCCAGAGCATTTACACGGCGCACTTGAGGCTGCCCTGGTAGGAAGTTGGGAGCCAGGATTCCCAGGCAAACTCTGCTCTCCTCCGCAGTGTGGGGAGGACTGTCCTTGGCCCCACATGGTGCTCGTATTTTGAATAATAATGACTAGCAACTACGTTTTACACTTCGTAACCGGTAACCCGCATGGATTTTCTTCTTTCTGAACACCTTTGCCCAGCCGAGCCCCCAGCAGGGCTCCAGGCGAGGTGGTCGAGTTGGTCATGCGCACTTTGGTGTCTGGGCTTCCCGGCTGCTGGCTGCTGGCCACGCCCACTCTGGCTCAGGGTCCATGCCAGCTCTGTGCGGGGCTGTGAGAGTGATGCGAGTGTGCAGGGCTGCTGTGTGACCTGGGGCAGTCGCCTCTCTGACCCTCGGCTTCCTCCTGGGCAGAGGCACCAGGACCGCAGGCTCCTCAGCCCTGCAGTGAGAACAGAGGCGGCACCATGCCTGGCCGCGTGAGACACGCAGCGCGCGGTGTGTGCGGGGCCCACAGTCGCGCCTCCACACCACACTCTGCCTTCTGTCCCCACACGCGCTGCTCTCAATCACTTTCTGGCTCTACAACTCCCATTATTTTTCCCATCCTGGCCACAGAGCCGTGGGAAGGACTGGGAGCAGGTAGCCATCCAGGGACCCGTTGAAATCTGTCACTTCACCAAATGCAGAGGGAGCTGTCTCCACTCCATGCTGGCTGCATGCTCTCTGTGACAGGTGACACCCACCAGTGTCACACAGACCATCACGTCAGAGCCACCAGCCCCACAAAGCTCCACCTTGTCCTTCCCAGCCTCATGGGGTGACACCTAAGTGGACCCCATGTCTAGGACACACTCACGTCCCCACCCTGGCCCTGCAGAACACGCTCAGGCCCCCAGCACCCAGCGGCCCTTGCCCCAGGCCAGCACTCTCCTGGCCCACGAACCTGCCGCCAGAGCTAAGCCCCACACGCCTGGCCCAGGAAGTAGCAGCCCACCGCCGGCTGTGCAGAACAGAGCCTCACACTCAGCTCCTGCTGTGCTGTCTTCTGGCCCAGGTACCACACCATACCCAGAATCTGCGCCAGGCCCAGGGTCCTGGGTTCCAGCCCCAGCTCCACAAACACCAGAAAACTGGAAACACAGACTCTACCCCACGTGACAGGCCGCACCTGACCCAGGGCCTCCTCACCTGGCCTCCTGCAATCCCTTTGTGTGTAATTTAAGTTCTTTTCTCCTCTCCTCCAACCTCCCAGCAGCCCCTATCCCTCCTGCAGGAGATGCCCATAGCACAGGCCCCTGCCTGCCCTGGCTCCCCTTGGCGGTCTGACTTCCCTACTCTCCACACTCCTTTGCTTATTCTGTCCCACCTAGGCTGGGCTCCTCCTGTTCATCTGACAATGTGCATTTGTGCATGCCCCAGGGCCTTCGCACTGACTGTTCCGTCTGCCTGCACTCTGCCCACTCCATATCTGCTTCTCACCTCTGCAGGTATTGACTCAAGGGCACATCTCTCGGAGCCTCTCCTGACCCCTCCCACTTCCGTTTCCCTCCCACTTCCGGTCCCCCCTCCCCCCCGCTGCTTCCCTGGCAGGTCCAGTGAGCACACAGCATACTGTTGGTGGCATGCTGAGGAGTCCCAGGGTGGCTGGGACACACACAGTAGAAGCCTCCCCTGGGCATAGCACCCCTCAAACCAATGCTTCCTTCCCACCTACACAGCTTATGTCCAATCCGGGTACTATCTGAAGTATATCATATACACTAATTCGTAAAATTCTGTGAAAAACGTGATGAGGTTCATAGTATGGTCTTCCTTTTACAAACAAGGAAACGGAGGCACAGAGAGATTCCACGAGTCACCCAAGGTGACACAGCTAATGAGCAGTCGATACCAATTCAGGCTGTCTGGCTCCAGAGTCCGCAGTCTGGCTACACTTCCTCTCACGCATATTCCTTCTCTCGCTCATTCATTAAATATTTACAGTGCTACCTTGTGGTAGGACCAGACTTTGGAGGACCTAAAATTGGCCCCTGCTGTCTGGGAGCTCACAGTCCCAGAGGAAATGGTGGACTCGTAAGTCAGAGAAAAGAAAGACACCTGACTCAGCACACCTCAGCCTACACCTGTTGTCAGCTCTGTTTTAAATACTGGAAATCGGTGATTAGTGAGACAAAACGTGTGCTTTTGATAGGCTTGCACTGTAAAGAACCAAGGAGAAGAATTACTGCATTTAGACACAATTGTGTGGACAGCATCCAGTGGAAGGGAGTGGAGAGCACTGTGAGACCCCAGAATGGGATTTCTTCATTTAGGAACTGGTCTAAGTGCATGAACGGCTGGATGGCAGGATGGATCGGGTGGGTGAGTTAGTGGGCGGATGGATGGACAGATGGACAGGTAGAAAAATACATGTTAGTGGATGGCTGGGTGGACGTTCGGTTGGATGGGTGGATGGATAACTGGAAGGCTGGATGGATGAACGGATATTTATTTGGAAGGATAATTGGTTGAATGAATGGTTAAAAAGCTGAGCTCTTTGCTGGGAAGTTGGACATTTTCCCAGTGAGATCACCAGACCAAGTGAAAGAAAGGGCTGGAAATCCGTGCATTCATTCGTTCAACAAATATTTAGTAAGCACCTATTTATGTGTCTGGTAGTGTTTCAGGATCCCGGATTAGACATGGTACTTGCCTCTATGGAGCTGACATTCCAGAGGAAGGCAGGCAACAAATAGTCACATAGAAAGAGAATCTATCATTGGACGGCGATAAATGCTAAGGTGAAAAGTGACGCAGGACAAGAAGGCAGAGATGACAAGAAGAGACGTAATTTCCGGTGGTCAGGAGAGAGCTCTGTGAGACCATGGTTTCCGAACCGGATGTGAGCACCCGGGAATCCCACTTGAGTCAGAGGGAAGAGGAAACTCCCAGGCTGGGGGCACTGCGGCCAACACAGCCCTCTCCGGGTGGGCAGTGAGCGAGAGGAAGCAGGGGAGCCCCGGGCGGGTGTGCAGGGTCATGGCGGGGGGTGGGGTGCACACAGCACTCCTGGGCCCTCTGGAAGCCCACGGGGCCACAGAAGCCAGGCTGGGGTGCGCGGGGAGAGGCCCCTCTGAGCAGCTGGCCGGGTGCCCGGTGGGAGGGTGTCAGCATTTTAATTACAGCTCCCAGCTCTCAATGGTTTGCAGTTCAACCGTAAAACAGGCCCTGGGCAACATGTGGCACCTCGGAGTGATTTACTTGCTCACCAATTCTATATTTAGTGCCGTTGAATGCTTGCTGGCCAACTTCGCAGAAAGAGAAAGAGGAATTTGGGGGAGGGAAATGGTTCCAATTTTTTTTTTTTTTTTTTGGTTTTTGTTTTAAACGCACAGATCTTTCCACCACCACCCCTTCCAGTTATTTTCTGAGATTATTTCCCAACCTTTAAAAAGCTCCCAGGTGCCAACCCCTGGTGCACAGTGTAATCATGCTCCTGTCCAAACCCGAGACAGAGGGCTCACCATGCTGGCCCTCTTGTAGTATATCCACCGCCGCTGGCCAGAGAGGTGTGTGGAAAGGACACACCTGAGTGCGCTAAGGGCCGAGGCGTGGCTGACAAATATTTCACGTCAAGGGCTGAGCTTCAAGCCATGTGCTCCTGCCCCCACCTGCAGCTGGGCCCCCTCAGGCTGCCAGCCACAGGGCTCATCAGGCTCCTGGAGCTTGATCACACCGGAGACTCACCTGGAAGGCACGTGCCAGCCTTGCACAGGGTGGAGCGCAGCCTGGGAAGCCCCGTGCCTCTGGCTGCTTTGGTTTCGGTTTCGTGTAACTCCCAAAAACTAAGGCCCAGAAATCTAATCCCCAAATTCCAGATGTCCCTATACTTGGAAGCAGGCCTTTGGGAAGAAGATGGGGTGAGAGGGTCATAGGGTGAGGCCCCCAAGATGATGTTAGTGACTTTATAAGAAGAAGAGAAGATCTGAGAGAGTAACTTGTCATGTGACTGCCTGAGCCCTGTCTGTTATGCTGTGATGTAGCACGAGTCCTCTTTGGACACCAGCACCTCTAGAACTTCTCTTCTTTATAAATTACCCAGTCTGTGGTGTTCACTAATAGCAACAGGAAACAGACTAAGACATTAGTCCAACGGGAATTTAATAGGAGCCACATACGAGAGTTGGCATGTTCTAGTAGCCACATCCAAATGGTAAAAAGAGGTGCCATTAATTCACAGAGTATCATTTTCTTTAATCTAATACTGTATGTCCAGAATATAGCATTTCAGTAGAAACCCAATATAGGAATTTGAGACTTCTTTCTCTTTGCTGTAAAAACCCTTTGAAGTGTGGCATTTGTGTGACAGCCCAATTCATTCCAGACTGACCATAGCCAGCACAAGCTCTCGTAGAAGGCGGCTCCTGGCTGGGTGGCACAGATCTAAACTGCTTGGCTCTGTCATTCCTTATCCAGGCCTCTGCCCATGGAAGCACCCCATCTGGGAGATGCCCGGACAGAGCTGGCCTCAGCATCAACACTGCAAGGGCTGAAGAAAGGGTGTCTTGGGGGATCCCTGTGATACGTCACTGCCTGAGGTCAGGACTGCTTACCCTTGACGTAGAAGCACCCTTTCTGAAATCAGAGTTCCTTGGTGCTAACAGCCTGGACAGGGCCTGGCTGGGGTTCAGGCCATGCAGTGGGGGGGCACAGAAGGTGCCCCATAACCCTGCCTCAAAGCCCTCCAAGGGAGGCACACTCCCCTTGCTTCTCCGGTGATAAGCTCCTCCTCATCCCTCAAAACCCCGAGGCCCTCATCCAGAGCCTTCCTGGAGCACTGCTCACTTGGCTGGTCATCATGCCCCATGCTCATGGGATGTTCCCTCCCTGGCTACACTCTTAGGGACCAAGACCCCATGTGCGCACCTCCCCTCACCTGGCAGAGGGGCTGTCCCTCAAGATAGCACAGACCAGGGCTCTGTGTCCCTGGCCTCGAGGTGGGACCACCTGGGCACCTTTGACCTCTGCCAGGGCCTGACCACACTCCAGACCCCTCACTGCGCCCTCAGGTGGGACAAGGCAGGGAGTGGCAGAACCTAGAAGCACCTGGCTCCCACCCAGGGAGAACCTCGGGGGAGGGGCTGTGGCAGCAGGACCCCCAAGGAGCTCAGAAGAGGCCACATCCTACAATGCTCAGACAATAGCATGTGCCCATTCCTTTTCGTGGCAGCATAATGCTTCAGTCTATGGTTAGATTAAAAGAAAGTAGAGATGAATCCCCAGAGAAGAAACTTATTTGGGGTAGACACAAACAGAACTATAATCTGGAACAGCCATGCACAGAGTGGCCTCTGGTCTGTCTGAAGGACAAAGGAAAGACCAGGAGCTTGCATAGGAAGCGAGACCTCTGCAAGATATTCGGAAAGTTCAGCAGCAGAGGTGACTGCACAAGTTATTATGCACAGGTCGCTTAAGGTGATAGCCGGCACATTCAATTTAAACTGCTAAGTAAAAACCGTCCCAAAAATGAGCCACGCCTTCCACAGGTCAGTTCTGCAGGGCAGATCCTGAGCGGCCTGGCCTGAGTGTGCCCTGCACCTCGGGGCCCCGCGACTCCATCTGGGCCATGGTTTCTGGAATCCGTTCTTCCCTCTGTGTGGGTGCTGGGTTCACCGCCTCCTGTGAGCAGAAACACACCCCCACCTGAGCCCCACCATCCCTGCAGGCCCCAGTCTCCAGCTGAGACAGGTGGGCTGTGCAGCACTCACCTGGGCCTGAGTGCTTCTCTGCCGGCCAAGGGTCCCGGCTCCCTGTGTGTCTCCATTCTTCCTCGCTTTTGTCTTCCTGCGTCTCCACAAGTGTCTGGCCTGTCTCGGCACAGCGACCAGAGCAGGCTGTTCTGGTGCCGCCTGACAGCTCCCCTCAGCTGGGCTCCGGCTCCCCCCATCTGCTGCAGGCACCCTGTGGCATCCACAGCAGACTCAGCCCACCGGCCCCTCACCTGGCCCTTCCTGTCTCCTCAGCCTCCTTCATTCAGCAGAGGGTCTCCATCTCTGATATCCACCTTGATACCAGACATGTAGCAGGGCACAGACAGACCAGGACTCAGCCAGTGGACCATTTACGTGCTCTAGGGAGAGGTGCAGAGGGCTGGAGACAGGAAAGATGACAACAGGGCAGAGGCTGAAGAAAATGAGAAGCCTGGCACCATGCCACACACCTTTAGCTCCAGCACCGAGGAGGCTGAGGCAGGAGGATCTCTGGTTGGGGCCAGCCTGGGCTGCACAGGGAGATCCTGTCTTTAAAACAAAGCCATTGTCTAGTTAGGCTGCAGGAGGAGAGCTGAGACTGGTGTCAAGTTTGTGACTATGTGACAGGTGGCCGGTGGCCGATTTCTGCTCCCAAGTGGGAGATGCTGGCTGCCCAGCGGGGGGTGGGGTGCTGAATTACTATTCGGTAGAAAGATGAAGGAGTACAGGAATGGGGAGTGTGAGCTGTGTGGGCTGTGGTGACATGGAGGGTGTGGACGTTGGTGTGCAAGGTGAGTGGGTGCTGGCTTCCCAGGAGACCCCGTCAGCCAGGCACAGGCCAGTGCCTTCAGGGCCAGAAGCAGGAGGACAGGATGCACGATGGGCCGGGCCTTCAGATCCCAGCCCTCATCCCCCGTGGCCGCTGGCTCTGCCTCTGAGGAATGCGGCCCTGCCGCCCGCCCCACCTGAGCCGGGCCGGAACGTTCTGACCAAGTCGTGCGTCCAGTGCGCCTTAGAGAATGTGACCAGAGAGAAATACTCGAAATGTGTATGGGGAGCCATCTCCCCCTTCATCTGAGGAGCACAGCTGCAGCCGGGGAGACGTGGCTCTCGGGCATGATGGATGGAGGGGCCAGACAGAATGAGGAAGAGGGCCTCACTTCCTCCCATCTCCCCCAGCAGCCCAGGAGTCCGACCCGGTATCCGGTCAGCCTCGCCACTCGTCTCCCCATGCCTGCCTCATTGTGCTCTGTCCCTATCTCCTCCTCCACCGATCTCCCTCTAGCCGCTTGGTTGTATGGAGGGGGAACTGAGGCACGGGGAGGGAGAGACTCATCTGCAGCCACGCAGTCCTTCGTGGCTGTACAAACCCTCTCTCCTCCATGTGGCTCAAGGCCTGAAGCCATCCACTAGGGCCTGGCCTTGGCTATGCGAAGGGCGTCCCCAGCGCACAGATGAAAGGCGTGGGCAGTCGGCCGGGATGCTTTAAACCGCGTTAGCCAGGCTGGCGGAGGAACACGGAGTATTCATGAGTTCTTGGAGCCAAAAGGGGGGGGGGGATTCAGGTCCCGCATAATCACGACGATGTTCCCAGAGGCACTGCACACCCCTCACCCTCTGCCAGCTTCTCAGCTCTGCTGCCTTCGTGGTCACCATACTTAGCCCCTGTGCCTGCCTGGGGCTTGCTCACCGCAGCTCTGTCCTGCATCCCGCTGGCTCACATCTGGTGAGAAATAGCCAAGAGCCATTGCTCGTGGCACACTGAAGCCTTGGGACTTCTTGAGTCCACAGCCTGGCCTTACCTGTGACACGGGGGACCAAGAGCAGTGCCCGGGGGCAGTGACTGCTGGGAACCATTGACCAGTGTGGCCGCTCCAGCATTGGTGGCTGGAAATGCCTGACTGGGTTGCCAGTATTTGCAGGGCTCCTAGACTGCAACCGACCCACGAAAATGTGGCACAGGGGAGGCAGCAGGTGCTGGAGGGCTTGGCTGACGTCACATGGGGCAGAAGGGCAGGGGAACAGTGCAGAGTCCCCCAAGGCCTGGCCAGGTGTGGCCTTGTGCAGGTGAGCGGAGGAAGGGCACTGTGGAGGGTCAGGCAGGGTGACCCAGCCCGGGCCGAGCAGTTGGGATGGCCCAGCCCGGGCCAAGCAGGCAGCTATGGCATTTCCAGTGGAGGTCTCCTAGAAGACTCTGTTCCCGGCACCCTGGCCTAGCTCCACCCCACCTCCAGGAAGCCCCTGAGCACTGGTGGCCTGGCAGGGGAGGCAGACCTCAGCAGCATCTCCTCAGCGTCCCCAGGCAGGGAGTTTTCCAGAGCCAAGTTTGTGCCCAGCCCCTCCCGGCCCAGGCGCCCCACCCTGAGCAGTTCTAGGCCCTGGGCAGCACCTGGTAGCCTCATTGTTGGCACTTCCTGGGAGACCTGTCACAAAGATGGATTACTTTCCCTCCAGTGGTGCAGAAACTCCTTCCTGCTGCTCCAGACAGGTTTGGGGCACTGCTGAGGGACCGAGGAGGAGCCCCATGGCAGCCCCACCCCACTGGGTGCTGGGATCCCCTCTCCAGACCCCAGTGCTGCTTACACACACTTCCCACATGAGGAGCTCACCACCTCCCTGGCCAGCCCTTGAGCCCCTGGGAGCCAGGTGGAGAGCTGTCCCCTCCCTCGGCAAAGCTCTGCCACCCTCCAGCTTCACCCACCTCTGCTGTCCAAGCTCTGCCCTCCCTGCACACACCTGTCCCAGGAAGGGCCCACAGAGCCAGACCCCCAGGAGCTGCCCCCTCTGGCTGGGCAGCTGTGCCTCCTTCTCCATGAGACCTCCAGCCTCCTTCTGGACTCCCGTCCATCTTCGAGGGCACAAGGCAGTTCTGAAAATCACAAACAGAAGCCAGCATCAGACTCCAGCTAACTCAGACCGCTTTTTAATCACCCTACAGCTCAGATTCAGCTTGTGGTCATTGAAAGCCCTGTGTCTTCCCCAGCATCTCCTAACTTGTGCTTCTGCAATCAGGTTTTTTTTTTTTTCCATAAATATCAAAAATTGTAGAGCTCGGCTCACATAGTGCCCCATAGGTGGGCCAGGTGGCTGGAACTGGGTTTTAACAGCGCCAAAAGCCCTCTCTGCCTCCAGACACTCCTTTTCCTGGCTGCCTGCGCTGCCTGTGTCTTCCTACAACTCAACACATGCTCCTGGAGGAGCTGCTGCTCCCTGCGCTGGGCAGACGTGGGGGCCCACGCTGGGGCCGTGTTCTCCACTCTGGGCCAACAGCACGCGCTCCCAAATACCACAGGGCTTGCAGCACAACTGTTTGTTGCTTCACATGGCCCCGCTGGAGCATGGACTGGGCCCTAGAGAGAGGGGTTTGGTTTGGGTCTGTTTAGCGGAGAGACAGCTTCATCAGCACACAGTACCAGGAGCTGCAAGACAAGTCCTCCCTGGAAGGGTGAGCCGGCTGTGGACACCTGAGAGCTCCTCAGAGAGCGGCAAGCCCAAGGGGTACTGACAAAGGGTCAGTTTATCACAGCACAGGGGACAGAATTCCAGCAGCCCGGGCAGCTAAGAAGCCTTGAGGGAGTCCTTGTGCCCCCAACAACTCACAGGCTGAAACAGGAGGGTCACGCGTTTGAAGCCAGCCTGAGCAACTTAATGAGACTCTGTTTCAAGTTAGAATTTTCTGAAAGGGTTTAGGGTGCCAGCCATTCAGAGTTGAACATTTGCCTAGCACACCGGAGCCTATGGGTTCAATCTGCAGTACCCCCAAAAACAGACAAGCAGAAGGTCTAGGGCGGGGAGTGGCTTAGTGGGGGGGTCTGTGCTTCTGCAGATGAAGCCCTGGGTTCCTGTCCCAAAACTGAAAAAGAAAGAACCCAAAGAGAATGCCCCCGTCCACCCTGAGCCCCTCTTAGGAGTGTATGTGGGTGGGCTTCTAATATTTCATTTTGGGGTACTGACCCCAGACCCTTCTCATTCTGCTACATCACTGGACCTTTTTCTTTTTTTAATTGAATTTTTTATTGGTACATTTTATATACACATCACAATCACACTCAACATTGGGAATTCGTACCTGTATATGACGAGTTAATTCTCATTTTTACCCATTCCCCTACCCACCCTACAACCAACCTATGTACATATGCTTGCTTTTTTTTTTTCCCTTATCTTTCACGTTGAGACAAGATCTCACTAAGTCACTAAAATATTCAGGAGGGGGCTTGAATTTGCAGTCGTCCTGCTTCAGCTTCCCAGAAGGCTGGGGTCATAAGAGAGCTTTTCTTCCTGCCGACCCTGCACACCTGAGGCTGTTCCCCTGACAAAATCTCACGCTGGTCCTTTCTCCCGTCGGCACCCAGCCTCCCTTCCTGCAGGAGGCTCACAGCACAGGCCTTTGCCGTGGGAGATCCACGCTGTAGATAGAACCAGCCCCCATGGTGGATCTTTAAGTTCTTCCACCGCTATCTCAGGTTCGGCCAGCAGTGGTGGTGTCACACAGGGAGAGCCTGCCCAAGGGTACAAAGCAGTAGCAGAACCCCTGGATGGAGGGTCCACAGGGAGTGTGCTCACGGTGATAAAGATCGGCCTCCAGATAAGGCCCGCAGGTGCAGAGCCACCGGCAAGGGAGGGCGGCTGACTGCTGCGAGAACCTGGCCTGGGGCGGGGCTGGGGCTGGGAACGGGCGGGCTCCGAAGCCCTGTCTTGGCACATTCAGACTTGAATAGGAAGCAGAGCTTAGGAGACCGTAACAGCCTGGTGACGCTGAGGTGACGGTGGCCTTCCCCGCCACGGAACACTACTCAGCCAGGACAAGGGACAAGAGTAACACGCTGCAGCACACAAGTGACCTGGAAACTAGTCACGTCCTGCACCTTCCAGAACAGTCATAGGGAGACAGAAAGCACATTGAGGGCACCTAGGACTGGGAAGAGGGACACTGGGAGGAGGGGGTGCTAATGGTAGGGGCTGCTGGGGGTGGCGAAAACGTTGTATGGTTGGACCCTGGGAATACTCTGCACTAAGGCCATACTACCAAGTGGGACACTTCAATGGGGAAACTGGGTGGCGCATGAATTGCGGGGTCACGAAGCTATTCAGTGGGTTTGTGAACCAAACGGGTCAAAGTTACTGGAGCTGAAAGGGCTGTGAATGGCAGTAAGATGCTGGGTGCCGTCACTTCTCAGGCTGGGACCCACAGAGACTCGGCCTTTGCCAGGGACACAGCTTTCTAGTAGGGCGTGGCAGGATCCAGACACACAACAACCCTAGACCTTTTTCCTACCTCCAGCCATCCTACAACACCTTGCAGTCACACACCCTGCAGACTCTCGCCTTCACCCTCTCTGTCTCTCCTCTGCCCTCATGAGATGTGGGGTTTAGGATGGAAGGGGCAGAACCCAGCCACCCCCAAATGTTGCTCTCCAAACCCCAGAAATCTAGGTCTGATGCCTGAGTGCCCCCAAGAGAGCTTCCAGAGCCCAAACAGACTAGTGAATGACTGCTGGGTCCAGAGCAAGCGCTCTAAGGGTGCCAGGCCCTGGGAAAGTGCAGGGCATCCTGGCATCCTGAGGCACTGGCACACAGGGCTCAGGCTCTCCAGGAAGGAAACAGCTTGGACTGTGTCGGGCTTCGAAGGGCAGGAGCTGGGAGCAGAGGTTTCCGCTTCCTGTGCTAATGTCCTCAGGCTCCGAGACAAGGCTGGTGCCTGCTGGGTGAGCAGCCCTGGCCCGGGCAGCAGCAGTGATTAGGGCCAGCTTAGTGCAGACATAACGTGACCACTGAGGTTGGCAGAATGCAGAGTTAGCAGGGTTAGGCTGGTGTCACCTGATTCAGCCTTTCAATGCCACTGCAGCCTCAGGCAATCAGTGGCCACGGAGGAAGCAGGAGACCTCATGGGGTGGGAGTGGCAGCTGTGCCAACCCAGCTTCCGCACTGGGGCCACGGCCCGGCTCAGGGCAGCAATGGCACTGGGAGCCCAGGCTTCCAGGTCACACTCTACTCATGTTGCTTCTCACTGCAGACTTCTGAGGCTTCCTAAATATAACAACTTTATTGAGGTGCGATTCACATATCACGTAATGCAGCCATTTGACTTTTTTAGTAGAAACATCCAAAATCCCTCTAGCTTACACAGAGATGCAGGACATTATCTATAGCCGCTCCACTGTGCTCATCTTAGAGCACAACTTGTTTCTCTACCTGTAACTTAGCAGCCAACCCCTCCTCCCCTACCTTGCCTGCCCTGGCAATCCCTACTCTGCCCTTAACTTCAGAAGACCGGCTGGTTTGGCTTTCCCAGCAGGCCTTTGGCTTTCCTTGGCCTTTCTGTGCTTGTCTGACTTCAAATAATAATATCCACTTCCATCCACATTGCTGCAAATGACAGCGTTTCAGTCCTGAGGCTGAGTAGAGTGTGGCCACAGGGACCATGTTTTCTTTATCTGCTTCTCAGCTGATGAGCACTAGAAGGCTTCCATTTTCTAGCTATTGTGAGCAGCGTCACTACACAAGGTACAGTCATCTCCTCCACACACTTCCTCTGGGTATGTGCCCAGCAGTGCCAGGGCTGGGTCTCATTTTAATTTTTTTTTTTTTTTTTTTTTTTGAGACGGGATCTCACTTTGTAGTTCAGGCTGGCCCTGAGCTCACTATGTAGCCCAAGCAATCCTTGAACCCCCAGCAATCCTCCTGCCTCTGTGTCCCAAGTGCTGGGATTACAAGCATGACCCGCCACATACAGCACTGTGGTATGTGGTACTGATTGCTGGTGGGCATGAGTCTCCATGCCCACCAATGTTGTATGTGGTTACCAGAGATCAAACTCGGGCCCTTGGCTTGCAAGGCAAGTGCCAGAACCACTGAGCTAAATCCTCAGCCCTTCTTTTAATTTTTTGAGGAACTTCCATAATGACTGTTCTCACCCACACCCCCACCATCAGGGTACAAGGGTTCCTGGCTCTCCACACCCCCCTCAGCACTTGTTTTTAGTCCTTTTTTTTTTTCAGTACTGGGGATGGAACTCAGGCCCTTATGTTTCCAGGGTCAACGGGTTCCATTTCAGCTAAACCCTAGTCCCAATTTGACAGTCTTTTTGTTAAACTACATTCTTGCTAGCATTAGGTCCTGGTGAATATTATAAAATTCTCATTGTGAGGCTGTACCCCATTTTGTTTATCTTCTCATCAGCTGGTGGACACTTGTCTCTCTCCCTACTTTTAACCTGCTATGAACAATGTTGCCTGTGGGCGTGGTGCACATGTGGACATACATTTAACTTGGGCAGATATCAAGGAGTGGAACCGATGGTCATGGTTTAACCCTGTTTCACCTTGTGAGGAATCTCCAGACTGTGCTCCAAAGTGAGGGTGTCACGCCCCCTCTCCATGGAGGGTGAGGGCCCTCACCCGTGTCCCCATGAGCCCCAGCGGTGGTCTGTCTCATTTCCTCCATCCTCATGAGTGTGAGAGTGCTCTCTGTGACTTCAATTTGCACGCACAATGGGCAGCATCTTTTCACAAGCTTATGGACCCCTGTGGCCTATCACGTTCTTACACATTGCTGGCTACTACAGGAGTGTGAAAAACTGCAGGGAGTGTCCACGTTTGCTTAAAAGAATAACTGCAAAGCAGGGTCCGTGGAACCACCATCCACATCAAAGAGCAACACCTCTCTCCCACATCAGGGACCCCTGGGTGACCCTGGCCAACAACTGCCTCTCCTCTCTGATATCTGTCATCCTCATTTCTTCTAATTAATCATTGTCTCTCCTGGATGGGCTTCTGAACAATACAATCCAGTTTTGCCTGCCTTTGAACTTGACTCGGTGAAGCCATTCTACAGGAGTCTTTGATGACTAGCTTCGTTCCCTTCTTGCTGGTTTCTTTCTTTCCTTCTTTCCCTTTCTTTTTTTCCTTTCTTACCTTTCTTTTCCTTTCTTTTTTTTCTTTCTTGCTTGCTTGCTCTGTTTTTTGCACTAAAGATTGAGCCGAGGGCTGTTATTCTGAGTTATATTCTGCCACCTTTTTTATTTCAAGACAGGGTCTCACTGAATCATTAAGTTGCCTAGGGTGACCTTGAGCTTGTGATTCTCCTGTCTCAGCTTCCCAGAATGCTGGGAATTATAGACATGTGCCACGACTCTTGGCCTCTATGATGTATAGCCCAGGCTGATTCTTGTCCATGTGGTCTGCATTCATTGTTACTGTCCCACTGTGTTCCCTTCAACGCAGATACCGCCATTCATCCAATCTGGCCTGGACCGATGTGTGCCAGGTGCACAGGCTGGAGCTGTGAGGGGCACGATGGCTGTGCACCTCTAGAGCCTGTTTTTTGTGCGCCCAAAATGAGTCTCTGGGATCCACGCCTGGAGAGTGAAATGTTAAGTCACAGCCACACATATGACACCCATGCTGTACTCATTCCCCCTGCCTTAGGGCAGCTCTATGCCTATAGATCTGAGCCCACTTGCACCAGATATGAAATGTTTTGATTGCTACCCCAGGATTTGTCATCAGAGGCCCAAGAAAACTGGAAGTCTGTCTTTGAATGTGAACTCTCTTGATTTTGAAATACTGGTTCAAAACTGATTTTAGAGCTGGATGTGGTGGCTCACACCCATAATCCTGGTGCTCTGGGAGGCTGAGGCAGGAGGATTGAAACTTCAAAAAGGACCTGAGAAACCTGAAACTTAGTAAGATTCTACCTCAAATTTTTAAAAATAAATTTAAAAGGTAGGGATATAGCTGAGTGCAGAATCCCTAGGCTCAATTCCTCGTATCAAAAAAAAAAAAAAAACCAGGCTTATACAAACCAAGCCTTTACATACTCTGGTCCCAGCTATGCTGACAGGCAGGCTGAGTAAACGAGCTCCAGGCCCAGGCCCAGCACGACGCTGGTGGGAGGGGCCTGAATCCGGATCTGAGTGTTGGGTCCTGCAGAGAATGGCAGAGGCCACATCAGCCAGCCTGGTGGGCAGGTCTTCAAGCCCCTCCAGCCGGCCCACGCAGTGATGTCTCTGTGTCTTCGCCCAACCTGCAGATCCTGGAGGAAAACATGAAGCTGGAGTGTAAGTGTCATGGCGTGTCGGGCTCGTGCACCACCAAGACGTGCTGGACCACGCTGCCGCAGTTCCGGGAGCTGGGCTACGTGCTCAAGGACAAGTACAACGAGGCCGTCCACGTGGAGCCCGTGCGCGCCAGCCGCAACAAGCGGCCCACTTTCTTGAAGATCAAGAAGCCCCTGTCCTACCGCAAGCCCATGGACACGGACCTGGTATACATTGAGAAGTCGCCCAACTACTGCGAGGAGGACCCTGTGACAGGGAGCGTGGGAACACAGGGCCGAGCCTGCAACAAGACAGCCCCCCAGGCCAGCGGCTGTGACCTCATGTGCTGCGGCCGTGGGTACAACACCCACCAGTACGCCCGCGTGTGGCAGTGCAATTGCAAATTCCACTGGTGCTGCTACGTCAAGTGCAACACATGCAGCGAGCGCACAGAGATGTACACGTGCAAGTGAGGCAAGATGGTTGCCCGGCTTCGGGGCAGTGCAGGGAGGACCAGACAGTCTCCAAGCCACCACTGGCCACCTTCCCTATCACTGTCTTGACCTTCACAGAGAGCCACAGAAACACTGAGTTTGTCTCTCCTGCTGAGCAGGGCCTGGCTTCCGGTTTCCGGTTTCTGGCTTCCGGTTTCCGGGGAAGAAGCCCTGAGGCCCTCACCTGTTCTATTCCATGTCCAGTGCTGCTCCTCCTCCTTCCCATTGCTGCCCAGGTCCCTGTACGGCTGGAACCAAGCCTTTCACTGGAACTCTGGGCCCTTGGGCCTCATCATAGCAATATTTAACAATTTATTCTGATAAAAAAATAATATTAATTTATTTAATTAAAAAGAATTCTTCCATCCCGTCGGGATCCGTTTTCTGCAATCAAAGTGGACTTGTGCTTTTCTGGCAGGATGATTTGTGTCGCTAGAACCTGGAGCTGAGCAGAACTGTACATAATTATTCTTTATGCAGGTGTTTCTACTAGTTGATTTTGCAAATATCTTCCTTCTAGAGGTTTAAGTACAACAAGCAGACATCCGTTATACTTCATACCCATATAGGTACGCACACACACACATCTGCGTGTGCACACAGTCTTATATTTTTTGCTATTTGCTGCTACTTATCCAGACATTGAAGCTGGTCCAGGTTTGAGATTTTTTTTCTTTCCTCCAGAATATGTTTCCCATTCTTCTGCCCTGCAAAGCTCAGACATTGCCACTGGAAAAAATCTAGTTTGGAAGAGGGAAAAAGACAAATAATAAACTCCCAGCTGTTTTCATCATCCGAAAAGTGAGCTGCTGGACAAGAGAGAATATTTTGTAAGAGACTATTTTTATAAGAAATTTTATTTATACGGAGTCTGCTGTATCATCCCATGGCCTGTGTGTCTTCTTCATGCTGGTCCTCACAGGAACCAGGAGGGGCGCAGAGGGGGCATGTGCCATGGGGACTCTTGCATTGCTGGGTTCTGGAGTTGTTTGCCAAGGGGGCCAAAGCAGCCCCCGGATCCCAGGGTTAGTGCTTCATCCATGTTGATTGAGAAGAAACCCAGTCCCAGGATCTGCCTGCAAAGCCAAGGGCATTGGGCAGGGTCAATGAGGCAGACCTCAAGGTGAGCCACTCGGGAGAGTGATCCAGCACCCTCTACATTATGTAACCATTATGGAGACACGGCCACCGTCATTGGGCAAAGCTCAGGGACCCCTGAACCTCTTCAGGATGGCCCTGTCACTGCCTGGGTCCTCAGAGAACGAAGGGGCTCCCACGCTCTGAGGCCTGGGAGCTTAGGGTCCCGTTCTGAGAGGCACTGGTGGAGAGAGGTGAGAGATAGGCCTCTGTGCTATGGCCTGGCCACACCCCAGGAAAGCTGTCCTCCAGGAGGCTATGTGTGCCATCCTATGTTTCATTTCCATCTATGTGTGAGTTCACATGCATTGTGGACATGCACTCACATGACCTTTGAGTGTTCTGAGATTGTTCCATGACTGCACTGAAGCACCTCTAGTGTGCTCATGTGTGTGCATGTGCATGCATGTCATGTGCCCCTGCAATGGAGAGGAGGTCACATGCATGGAGATGTGAACTATATCCCTTCCAAGCTCTTCTATATCCCTTCTTGAGCTCTTGCTGTCCTAGGGGTGTCCCCAGCAGGGAAGGGAAATCCATGTATGTATATGAGGTGGGCAACAGGGGACTTTGGTAATCACAGTCAGCCAATCACTAAGAGACAGCACCTCTGAACTCTCCTACAGCCACTGGTGAAACTCAGGTGCCCCTGAGACCACAGCCCTGTGGTCCTAAGTGCTAAGAGTCCCTGAGCATATAGGCTGTGTTTCACTCTGATAACAGCACTGGGTCCGAGACACTGGCAAATAAACATGGCTGGATGGCTATAGTTCTCACTATTTCCCTTATGTGGTACGTGGGTGATTGGGCAGGTGAATGATGGATGATGGATGGATAAATAAGTGTCTGGATAAATGGATTGATGGGTAGGTGGGTGGGCGATGGATGCATGAATGGACACACAGACCAATGGATGGACGAACAGGTAGGTAGACGGATGGATAGATAGGTATGTAGGTGCACTGGTGTGTGAATGGAGAACGGGCAGGTGAGTAGGTAGAGGGATGGAGAGGTGGTAGGTAAATTTGTGGGTGGTAGTTAGCTACATGAGTGAATGGAAGATGGGTGGATGGGTGGGTAGATGAGCCAATAAGAAGAAAACTTGCAAGTGTTTCTCGTAACCCTCATGTCATATCTTCTCTCTTCCTTGGAAAATCCACAGTGCCTTCTGGAGCAGAGGCTTTGCATGCCTCTGCTTCTGGAATTGGGGGACATTCTAACTAACCTCCCAGAGGAAATGAGATCTCAGAAAAGTCGTCCATGTTCTCCCCACTGCCCACGTGTGGATAGGCCAAGAGAGAGCGTCCAGGCCTATAGGAGGAGAGCTGGGGCAGCTCTGTCATCTGGCCTCAGCCACGGGGATGTTGCAACCCCAGGGGCTGCCCATCCTCTGGGTGCCCAGTCAGTGTGCTCTGAGCTCTGCCTCAGTCTCCCTTTCTTAAAATCAGAATAAAAATCCTGCCACTTCTGGCTGTGTGAGGGTCTTTAGATCATAACTGAATGTCACTTAGCATTGCAAAATAAGAGATGAATGCTATCATTATTAATCATTGTTGTTATGTCTATTATTCCCCATGATTACAAAATTCTTCAAGCACACTATGGTAAAAAATATTTGGCTCTTTGTTGGGTAAAGATTTTCCTTTCCCCCATGTTCTGATTCTAAGGTTGCTTTTCAACAACACTGGCATGAAAAAGGTAAGATTCTGAAGGGGTAGAACCCCAAATCAGAAATCCTAGGACCACAGAATTAAATGTACACAGGTCTGGTGTCAGGAGGAAACAGTTCCAGGAATTGAACTGCTCTACCGAGGCCACTGTGGCCACATGGGAATGTGGGCCTGCTTCAGCCAAACCCTGAGATCTCAAGAAAGAGCGAACAGCTAAGTTTCTCTGGAAAATTTCCCACTTTTTCAGTATGTTGACAGATGCCACAAGCATGACGCAACCATGGCTGCAGGCTGAACGTGGCCCTTGGGCCACCAGCTAGACTCGGACTTGGGCCACATCTCTTGTTATGGAGATGCATAGACCAAGGCCCAGAGCAGACAGGCCTTTACTCCAGGCCACACAGAGTGCCCGGCAGAGAGGAGACCAGGCCCTGCTCCCGGGGGTGAGCTTTCACCAATGCAGTGTACCAGGTCGGGAAATAATTTATTTATTTATTTTTTTTTTTTAGGTTTTTTGAGACAGGGTCTCGCTTTGTGGTTCAGGCTGGCCCTGAGCTCAGCCTCAAACTCACATCACAATCCTCCTGCCTCTGCCTCCCGAGTGCTGGGATTACAGGCGTGAGCCACCACGCCCGGCACTGTGGATGTGGTACTGGTTGCTGCTAAGTGTGGGTCTCCACACCCAGTATTGTTATGTGGTTACCGGGGAATCGAACCCGGGTCCTTGCGCTTGCAAGACAGGCGCCGGAACCACTGAGCTAACTCCCCGGCCCTCGGGAAATAATTTAGGGGACAGAAGGTTGGAAGGGATATAGTTCATGTTCAGTCTCTCTCTCTCTCTCTCTCTCTCTCTCTCTCACACACACACACACACACACACAGAGGACAAGAGGCTCCAAGGAGAACCAACAAGGCTTTCCGAAGAGTCCTGAAGGAATGAACTGGTGCCCTGAACTATTCTGCAGTGTGGGCCTTTCCTTGGACACATAAATAAGGGAACATGGAAGGAAGGATTAAGTGAATAGATAGAGGGATGGAAGGATGGTGAGGGGGAGCAGGAAGGATGGATACGTAGAAAGCAGGAAAGAAAGAAATATAGATGGAGGGACGGTGGATGGATAGTGGGTGGTGGATGAGTGAAGGAAGATGGTTGGGCAGATAAACAGGTAGATAGTGAATGATCAGGTAGATGGAGAGGTGGGAAGGGTGCAGGGAACTCTTCAGCAAGACCTGGCAAGGAAGTGTGGAGGCCTAGCGCTTCCCCACCTGAGGTGGAACCGTCCCTTGCACACAGAGGGGAGCCCGAGACTTGTTTCCTCACTTCTCCAAAGATGACCCATCTCAGAAAGGTCATGTCCCACCTGCTGGAAAGGAGGAACCACCCCAAATTAACACTTGGTCCTGGGCCTTCACCACCAGGAACAGAGGCTTAAAGATGGAGAAGAGGGTAGACTGCCCAAGACAAAAACAGACTGTCCTTTCAACCCCCTCACCCCTGCACTGGACACATTCAGCAAGACACCATACCATGGTACTTCCTCCCCAGGACCTCCACAGGTCCCCCCACTGCCCACTCTACCGGGGTGCCTGTGGTTCAGGACACATTGGCACTTCCGGGCTGGGCTCCTCTATGTGCCTGTGACCAGCTACGGATCAGGGGTGGCCCTGCAGATCTTGACAGAACCCTCTCACTTACTTTGGGTTCAGCTCACCCTGCAGTGGTCGAGGATGACCTCAGACTCTGCTGCAGGCCAGATCACACTTGGTCACCGAAGCCAAGAGGTACCCAGGGAGCAGAAGCCACAAGTCAGGTGGGGGAAACAGGACCGGTGTGGAGGTGCTGGTGCCCACAGGACAGTGCCCAGCCTAGCATCTCACCTCCTGGATCTGGAGATTGAAACCAGGCCCTCATCTGGGCCTGTACTTCCAGCCCTATTAAATGTACTTCAAGACAGAGTCTTGCTAAACTGTCCAGGCTAGCCTCAAATTGTGATCCTCCTGCCTTGTCCTCCCAAGTAGCTGGGATTACAGGCATGTGCCACCACAACCAGTTCAATCTTGGGTCTTGTCTTCTTCCATCCCACCCGACATCAAGTCTACTTGATCCTTCTTAGGCTGTCCCCAAGTCTGCCCCTCTGTGCACCCACCACCAGCAGGATCTCCGTACTCTACCTCCCACCCGTCAACACCCCCTGTGCTCAACCCTGAATCAGGCTGAGCACAGCCACACAGGAGCTGTGTGGAGCCACAAAGAACAGGACGTTAGGTCCTGAATAGCCACTGGAGGAGACAGCCACTCACCAGCCGGGGATACCCAGAGCACAAGATACACATCTACCATCTGCTGCAGGAGGACGGGAGGCTCAGGCCCCCATCTGATGGCGTGTACCCTCCCCAAAGAGCTCCAGCTGCCAGCCTGCCTTCTCCTATCCTCCCCACCCTGAGGCCTTCGCAGTGCTATTCCCTCAAGCCTGCACAGAGGGCTCGTTCTTGTTGATAGACCCCCACTCAAAGGCCAGCACTGCAGGGCACCCACCCTGGCTTCAATGCCCATCGTTCATGACTTTTTTGTTTCCCTGTTGCACCTACCATGGTCTTAAACAACATTTCTAATTCACTAGAGGCGGTAGAGAATAGCTACTTAGATGCCTGGGTTCAAACCTGGCCCTGCTATGTCCTGGCCGTCAGTTCTGGGCAGGTCACGAACCCGTGTCTCCAGCGCCCTCGGTGTCAGACGGAGCAGTAATTGGATGACAGAGAGATAAGATGAGCGGTGCCAGGAGCCGGCGGACTGCGGACCTGTGAGCTCGGGTGTTGGGACCAGATCATGAGCTCCAGGCCAGCAGGACTCTGTCTTCATGGCTGTGGGCCCCAGCACCCTGCACACAGTTGAGAAGCCTGGGCCCAGGCTGTGGGCCAGTCAGTCCCAGGAAGGTAGAGAAAGCGCCTCACTGTGTACATGGTCCATAGTCCCTGAGCAGGAGACCTGGAGACCCCATGGCCCAAGGACTGGCAGACTCCCCAAAGGAAGGCACCCACGGCAGCCATGGCCACAAGATGCTCCAGACACACAAGCCACCTCCGGGTCACAGAGAGCACAAGGACACAGGCTGCAAGTGGGGACTGGGGGAGGCCTGGGGGGCTTGACCATCACAAGTCAATGGCATCCACAGTGTGTGTGCACTCGTGTGTATTTCTGTACCATTACATGTGTGTGCATTTGGTGTGTGACCGTATTTTGGTTGCCTTGGGTGTGCATGTATGTGCACATGTGTGATGTGATGTGGGCTCACCTGTGTCTTTGGGTATGTGTCTGTGTATGTGGTTTGGGTGCACATGTCCACATATTCAATATGTTTGCATTTCTGTTTGACCATTTCTATGCATATATGTTGTACTTGGGTGTGTCTACATGTGTGCATCAGTGTATGCCTGTACATGTGTATGTTTCTGTGTGCCCACGTGTATCTGAGCTAGGTATACATGTGTGTGTTTGGGTGTATGTGTACACACATGTGTGTGTCATTGTGTGCAAATGTGTGTAGAGTGGGCCCTTGATTTAGGAACTCAGTTCATTCTTTTTTTTTTTTTAAGGTTTTTTGAGACAGGGTCTCACTTTGTGGTTCAGGCTGGCCCTGAGCTCAGCCTCAAATTCACATCACAGCAATCCTCCTGCCTCTGCCTCCTGATTGCTGGGATTACAGGCATGAGCCACCACGCCTGGCACTGTGGTATGTGGTACTGGCTGCTGCTGGGCGTGAGTCTCCACGCTCAGTATGGTATGTGGTTACCGAGGATTGAACCCGGGTCCTTGCGCTTGCAAGACAGGCGTCGGAACCACTGAGCTAATTCCCCGGCCCCTCAGTTCATTCTTGAGGGCCGGTTGTTACCCAAGTTGGTCAGCTGAAGGCTGTGGCTCCTCTCCAGAGCCTTCAGAGTCTCTCTCCTGAGTACAGGCAGATCTGAGTGGCCCAGGATTTCTGACTGGATCCCACACAGGAAAGGATGTTGTCACATTCCTTCCAAAGCTCTATAAGGGTTAAATCTGTATCTGAGACCAGCTGAAAGCATAAGTGGCCAGCATCTGGGTCATAACCCAAGACTTCAGTCATAAGTTAAAACTAAAATTCTGCTCATAACCCAAATTGTTCATATGGCAGGCTGGTCATAACTCGAGGATTCTCTATATCTAGGTGTGTGCACCTGTTTGTATTTCTGTGCGTGTATGTGTGTATCTGGTGTGTGCACATGCATGCTAAGTGTGGTACAATATGTGAAGTTAGTGGGAGGCCCAGCGCCACCTCCCTGGAGAGTGGGATGCCTACACCCAGACAGGATCAAAGGAAGTAACTCAATGTCCCTCACTCTGATGGTGGCCAGAGGGGCCGTAGACCTGCCCTGCTGGCCCTGGCATGCTATGTCCTTGCTGTGCTGAGCCACCCATCCCTGGGTGGGTCTGACTGGGCTCAGCCCTGCCCCTTCCTGCAGGCGCCAGCTGGTCCAGCCCCCAACAGCAACAGCAGCAGCCACTTCCTTCCAGCCCTAGGGCTCTGGCCCTGGGACACTGGCCATCCGGCTGTATAGTTGGAGGAGTGACTCCTACAGGTGAGGAAGCTGAGACTCCAGGTCCAGCAGGCCCAGTGCCTTCTCCATCCTCCCAATGCCCCTGTGACTCGGGTCCACCTGCATTTGTAAGATTCCATCTAATTTCCTCCCAAAGCCCCAGGCTGCTCATAAGTCCTGGTGGCTTCATCACTGAAAGCCAAGATGTTGGTAGCAGAGCAGCAAAGGCCACAAGCACTTGAACTCGCTCCTCTAGAGCTCAGCCACTTCCAACAGGACCAGAAGAGGGCTCTGGGACAGGAGGGCATCCTCCAACCAGGGAGCCAGGGCACAGGGTGGCAGCAGAAACGCATCATATCCAGCCATGGCTTTCCCACATCTGCCTTGAAACAGGAGCCATTGGGAGCAAGATGGGATCCCTGACTTCACGCCGTTCCCAGTGACAGTGTGAAGCCTGAATTGAACAGGGCCAAAGCCAAAGGGGGCAAGTAGGACAAGACACCATTACCCACAAGAAGGGATCCAAATCCACTTCATCAGCCTCCTCACTGTGGACCCAAAGGAGAAAGAGGCCTGCGTGTATCAGTGCACCAGCACAAGCGCATTGTAACAAAAAGATCCTTCTACTGTCGCCCTTTCCGAAAGAGTGGGAGTGGGGCTTTTGGCTCCGATGGGCAGCTCTGACACTGTGGCTGGACTCCACCTCCCTAACACTGACTGACAGAGTGGAGATCGCTGTGGTGGTGCACATTTATAATCCTAGCCCTCTGGGAAGCTGAGGCAGGAGGATCAAGGTTAGAGGCAAACTAGGGAGAACTGTCTGAAAGTAATAGTATAAGACAGGTGTGGTGGTGAAGCTCTGTGGCAGAGTACCTGCTGGGCATGCGCAAGGCCTAGGGTTCAGTCATGAGCATTTCAGAAGAAAAGATGTCAGAGCCTGGGAGAGGGGTGGACAGTCTAAAAGGGTGACCCTGGCTGGCCTTCCGTTTGTTCCCACTTGTGGAATTGTTTCTGCACAAACTCTCTGGATGATGAGGCCAGTGAGGATCCACACAAGCCCTCACAGCTCCACTGGAGACTCTGGCGTGTCAGCCCATCCTCCAGCTCACCAGGCCCGTCCTCGACCTCGCTGGGCACAGCCTGTGAAATCCACACAGTATATGCATACTATTAGCATCAGTGCCATTGTGTTCCCAGATCTTCCGAGGCAGGGTGCTAATTTATGCAGGAAGGGGGGAGGGGAGAGGAGGAAGGAACCGGAAGATGGAAGGGAAGCTGCCGAGGGGATCGAAGGCAGGAAGACAGCTCTTACCAAGGTCACAGTAGGACATGGGCAGGCAACCTGGAGCTACAGGAGAAGCAGGGCCAGGCATTGGGGATGCTGTGGCCAGGGCTGTGGAGGCTGTGTGTGCAGTGGGACTGAGCGCTAAGGCTGATTCTGTGGCACCATCTGTAGATTCTTGGATTCTGTGATTTTTTTCTTTTTTTAGGTTTTTTGAGACAGGATCTCACTTTGTAGTTGAGGCTGGCCCTGAGCTCAGCCTCCAACTCACATCACAGCAATCCTCCCCTCTGCCTCCCAAATGCTGGGATTACAGGCGTGAGCCACCACGCCCGGCACTGTGGTATGTGGTACTGGTTGCTGCTGGGTGTGAGTCTCCACGCCCAGGATTGTTATGTGGTTACCGGGGATCGAACCCGGGCCCTTGCGCTTGCAAGACAGGCACCAGAACCACTGAGCTATATGCCCAAGCCCTTGGATTCTGTGATTTTTAAGTGATTCGGGGCAACACTAGGCCAGGGCGGGAGGTTCTCTGGCATGCAGCCTGCTGCGCTGTGCCCCAGCCTCCACAGCTGCAGACTGGAAGACAGGACAGGATGATGGACTGAGCGTCTCTGAAGAGGCTCAAGGATCTGATCCACATACCCCAGCGGGAGGGCCACACGCTGAGTCACCAGTCCACCGTGATCCCAGCTGCTACAGGGACAAGTCACAGTGGATCCCCACTGCCCTGCTGTTCCAGGCTCCTCCCCATCTAGAGACATCAGAGCTCCAGGGCCAGAGTGCCGGGGCCGCCAGTCCTCCTCAGTAGGCAGTGGTCAGAAAGCAAAGGAAATATGCAGAGGGAAGGAAGCTCCCCAGGAGATACCTGTGCTTCCTCCTGCCACGCTGAGGACGGCCAAGCTTTCCCAGGGCCGCTCTGCTCGGGAGCCTTCCTCAGACACCAGGCCTGTGTTCAGACAGCTTATGGAGAAGGTGGAGACACAGCCAGCCAGCTCACTCGGGCCAGACCAGCCCCATGCCCCTGTCTGACCACAGGCCTTGATGTCCAGGGGGCCAGATCTATACACAGCCGTGGGATGGGGCTCTAGGGCTGGGCAGGTTCTTCCCTCAACCTCCACCCCAACCCAATTCCCAGCCAGGAACTGGTGCCCAGGAGAGAGGGCCGGGGCCCGAGGGACTGCCTGCGAGCAGATGGCCCCTCGAGGTGCCAAGCCCAGTTTTGCCCAGGGCCCAGGGAACAAAGGGCTTTCACCAGGTGTAATCCAGGCCAAGAGAGGAAGAATGGGCAGGTGCAGGCGAGGCAGGTTCGCACGGAGGGAGCGCAGCAAGGCCCGCCTGGCACGGTGGCCAGGTTCCGGCCTTGCTCCCAGGCGGCAGGCGGTCGCTGGCAATGAGTAAAGGCCCCGTTTGTGCGCTGTGTCAGCGGGAAGGGCAGGCCTTTTAAGAGGCCAGATCATGTGGCCCGATAGCAGGCCAGGGCCTCTCCCTGGGGGGGACGGGCCCCCTGTGAGGACTGTCGGCCATTGTTAGCTGTGCCCTGCAGGAGGAAAGCGGGACAGCGGCGGTCACTGATACCTGTGCGATCCAGCCACTGGGACCCGGCCCGGCTGCCTGAAGCTCTAGTTACATGGCCAGCCGGAGGCGAGGGAGGCACACTGGCTCCCCAAAACCATGGGCTGTAGCTTGGCTAAAGTGGCCCTGGCACATCCACGGCAGGCGACAGGGAGCAACCCCCTTGGCATGCCAAGGAGAGGAGCAGGAAACCCTGGGGGAGGGGCAAGGTGCAAGGAGGACGTGCCACTCTGCTCCTCCTCATCGTAGGAGACCACACACAGAGTCCCAGACGCGTTGACTCTGGCCACAGCGACTGGAAGCGCTAGGCGGGAAGGCTGACCCAGCATAAGCAAGGGCCCAACCACATGGCGAAACCTCCCAACCTGCCCCAAGCTCTGCAAGGTGGTCCCCGGCTCCCCCAGGGTACAGCGCATCAAAGGCCAGTGAATAGGGGGTGACTGCTGAGGCAGGGGTCACCGTGGTCCCTGGGATCCGCAGCAGTACAGAGGCACTTCCCTCCCTCCGTGTCATCACAAGGACAGCAGACCCAAGGACTGGGAGATGCCAGCCCTTCGGCCAACCACGGACCCGCTGGAGTCAGTGCTGGGCACAAACTGGGTGCAGAAGGACCCAGACAGGAACCCCAGGGCCCAACACATAGGAGAAGCTCAGCTTCTCCTACAGGGCTGGGGCTCCCGAGGGCATGTGGACCAGCCCAGGTGACTGCTCTGGTTGGCCCCACTACCACCAGGGACCAGGCCCCAAACTCAAGCCCGGCCTTCCCACTGAGAGGCCTCCTGAGGAGTCCAGAGGGCTCTGCAGTGTATCCTGAATGCGTCTCCCTGCGGAGGGGGCTGGAGGGTGTCCTGTCTGCCCCTGCCGCAGCCAGAGAGCCCAGCACATCCGCAGGCTGCCCGGTGGCTGGACTTCCCCCGTGGTGCTGTCAAACATGTTCACAAACTGGAGACCACTCTGCCAGCATCAATCACGTGTGTGGTCCACCTAAGACCCACACACATCACCACACGTCGCAAGCTGTCTCCCCATCAGCACACACAGCAGCCCCCACCCACTGCCTGACTTTCAGTCATCCACTGCCAATGGTGGTCTGAAAAGTTAAGCGGTCAGTGCCTGAAATAATTCACAGTCTTCAAAATCATCTCTGTTCTGCATAGAAGAACCTGCCCCAGACATGCTCCCGATATGCATACAGCACCTGCCACTCGTGCTCACCTGGCTGCTGCATGGCTGTTCCACTGACCTACGGGTGTCCCGAGAGCTGAGTCCCACTCGCCAACCTCATCCCCATCACAGAAGCATCATCCCAAGTGACATCGTATCGAGTGGCGAGGACGCCCTTGTTATGGTCTCTTGTTCTAATTGCTTTATTAGTAGACGTGGTGTCTTATTGTGCCCATTTAACTAAATAAACTTTATCATAGCTGAGTATCCACAGGAAAGGCAGAGGGCATGAAGGGTTCCAGGGATGGTACCAGCCTCAGCTTTGGGCCTCTGCGGGGAGAAGGGGACACACACCCCCCCACACACACACACAGACTTTGCAAATGTCACACAGTGCTCCCTTCAGTCCATCGCTAAACAACAAGACGCCTTGGGCACATGGCCGAGGGACAAGGAGTAAGGAAGACGGAGCCCAGAGCCACGGTTTCTGAGACATCCCGGGCCAGGTCAGGGGCCAGGCACCGTGTCTTCATGGGACCAGTCACCGCTGGGTAACAGCAGATGGAACCTGGATGTCAGATCCTGCCTTAGGGTGGTTACGGTCCGGGGGCTGAGGGTGAGGAGTCCAGTCATCACATTCACACACGACCCTGATCCGACCCACTGCGAAGCCTCCAGACTCTTCCTGAAGCACCACAGCCGTCTGCTTTATTGTCCAGAGCTCTCCACGGAGACAGAGGTCTTGCCACACCTGAGTGCTGGGCCCGTGCATGAGCTGCCGCAAGTCCGAGGGCCTCTTTGCCCCACCTGCCACACAGGGCCCTGAACAGACAGACGACTGGCACTCATGCAGTTGCCAGTTGAGTTGAACGCCATTTGTAACAGAAACAAAATGTAGTAATAGTAGGCCACACAGATAGTGCATGATTGTAGCACACAATTTTCTAACAAACAAAGAGACGAGTGCAATTAATTTCAGTAACATGTTTGCATCTGAATATACCCAGATATGACTTCAACACCCAGCACCAGCTGCAGTTCAAGTGGTGCAGGTTAACTGGACCTGTCAGGATCCGCAGGGCTGCCCCCTAAGTGGGGAAACAGAGGCCCAGAAAAGTCAGGAGCCGCAGGCCTTGGCCTGAGTGACTTCAAGAGGGCAAAGCACATGGAAAGAGAGCAGGAAGCAGGTTAGAGCCCCGATGCCAAGGGCAGGGTGGTGGCCATGGGTGGCAGAGTAGGGGGTGCATCAGTCATGGGCCGACGGAGGGCAGGGGAAGGGAGGAGGTGGCAGGGGAAGGAGGACCTGTCGAGTGTGAAGGGCTGAGTGAGATCCAGCTGCATCTGACTTGGGATGCACAGGCTGTGGTCACCATGGCAACAGGAGAAAAATCACAGAGCAATTCGTAATCAGCGTGACTCTAGGGGCTCCCAGGACACTGCTCCCAGTGGGCGTCTGCGACTCTGAGCAGGCAGAGTCCTGTGGGTCCCCATGCCAGGCACCAGCCCCGTGCCCAAGACCTTCCACACCCTGCTCCTGAAAGGTGGTCCATCCTCAGTTGCCATAGCGACCTGCACGGGTATGCCCCCCCCTTTCCAGCCAGCTGGCCCCACCCTGTGGAGTGTGGGGACCAAGCTTCCATCCCAGCATGCTCGAGCCCGGCTCCAACCTCAGCCCACAGCGCTGCCTCTTCCTCCTCTGGAGACAGCCAGCAGCCACAGCCCATCTGATCAAGTGCCATCTACAGATGGATTCCTTCCAGTCCTCTTGACCTCTGTCCCAGGGACAGATCCAGAAAGGAACCGAGCAGCATGCAGCACAGAATTCGCCTCCCTCATTCTAGGCATAGACCTTGATTAATGGGACCTGAGTTCAAGCTGGCCCAGCCACAGGTATACCACTCTGCCTGCCCACTTAGCATCTCCCAAGCACAAGGAAGCCAATGTGGAACTCCCAGTCAGAGAAATTAACTGGCCAAAATCATATACCTCATAAAGGTGGGAACCCACAAAGGCAGCCAATAATCCAGGACCAGAGAGACAGGTTTGGAGTCATGGGTCTGGAGCCCACGGACTGCACCAGGTGGGGGACAGACCCACAGTTCAGGATGCTGAGCAGACCACCAGGATCCAGGGCTCTGGAGCTCACATACCACACTCACATACCATACCAGGGATAGACCCCTCTCCTCGCAGGGTCTTGGTCTCCAGTTCTGGCAAACAGTGGCACAGCAGCCAGGGAAGCCTCAGGGAGGCTCAGGTTAGGGGAGGGTACAACAGGAGAGGACAGGAAAGAAACACACCTGGCTGCTCCTGCCCCTGGCCACGTCCTCTGCCAGCCCAGCCCCCATGGCGCTGAGCGGCCTCTCACGGCCATAACTCAGCCTGTGGTCCATTACTGCCCATCCGGGCTCCAGCCTGGAAGCTGTCCAGTGGCAAATGGAGAGGAGCCAGGTGGGCAGAGTAGCCAGCCTGTGGTTCCCAGGACAGGAGCCGCCTCCACTCTTGGGTGCAGGGAGGGCAGGAGGGAGGGATGGGAGAACCTGTGCCCTTCACCCCGGCCTGGCACTGCCCTTCCTGACCTGCACACCTGACCTGCACAGCCTCCCCACACCCCTGCCAGTACCGCAGGCTTTCCTATCTCCATGGCTGTGTAATGCGGCTGATGTGGGAAGGGTATGAACCCAAACCATCTTGGGGTCGCTCCCATGCTGCAGCAAGAACTTTCCAGCTCCCCTCCCCCACACCCCACTCTCCTCCAGGGTGAGTGAGTCCAGCAGTGGGTGCTGAGACCACTCCAGTCACTCTGGGGAACAGCCGGTGACCCCACACCCTCACCCTATGCCCAGACAGGTCCCCCAGGGGACTCTGATGTCCAGCACAGTGACACCCAGCTCAGGGAGGCCCCAGGATTTGGGTGTGACCCAGCCCAGCAGAATGCAGTCCAAGTGTCAGGGTACATGGTGGACGAAGGCTCAGGATGCAGAGGGACCACGGGCTGCATTCATGTGCTCTAAGCAGGGTACCTGCTGAGGGGCGCGGCCATGCAGTCAACGTGATTCCCTCTGCCTGCTTCTGCAGGCTTTGCGAAGCCCAGCTCCAGGAGATGCTAGACCACACCAGGGCCCTGTGTCCCCATTGATGGCCCCAGGTGTCCAGTGCCACCCCATCCCTTCCAGCGGTCAATGAGGCACAGGTAGGATGGCTTCTCCCAGCCACCCTGGGACCTGACGGAAAGGACGTGGCAGGAACGTGGCAATGCTAGGAGGTGGTCACCCTCCTGCCACTGCTGCTGCCCCAGCCAGCCCAGGGAGGAAAGCACTGTCTTGGGAGCACGGCGCAGGCTGCAGCACCCCCGGCACCCCCACCTGGAGCACAGGCCCCATGGCAGGGGGAGGAAGGCAGCTGGGGACCCTGTGAATCGCCCAGGTCCAAGCGCCGCACACAATGGAGTCACTGACCAGGCCAAGGCCGGTGGCAGAGGCGGGCCTGGCCTCACTGCTTAGCATACCAGGCGGAGGCCCCCAGCCCTTCTGGGAGCAGGCTCCAGGACCTACTATAATGTCCTGATTGTCCCATAATACCATGATGGAGGGCCCTGTCACATTTCTGTCCCCGTTACTGGGGTCCCCATTCATGGCCACTGTCACCAAGCTCTGAACAAGCCCGGCCAGGCAGCCTCCTTTGCATTAAAATGGGATGAGAAATAAGCCTTCTCGGTGCTCGGCTGGGCAGAAAACGGGATTAGGGCCTGGCTCGCAGAGGCCCCTCGTGGGCGTCCGGAGCAGGCCTGTGCCCTCCACAGCCCAGCCACAGGCTCTGCCCTTCATCCTGCACCTGGGACTCCTGGATGACCTTTGGCTGAGCAGCCCCTCCCTGGGCCTCAGTTTCCCTCACTCAGACTGGGATAGTGGATCGGCTCCCCAAATGGAAGCCTTGGAGTGTGATTCTGTAGTTTAATTCAAGCTCCAATTCCCAGTAAAATGGAGGTGTGGCAGCAGAGTGGGGCCGCCCAGCTGGGTGGGGCAAGAGGACGTCGGGGTCCCCCAGGAGGCGGTTCCTCATTCGCTGGCTTCTTGGACTGGAACAGATGAGAAAAGATGTGTGGACTCCCACCTTTGGAGACTCGAATCCAAAACCACACGACCCCGTGGCTTTTAGGCCTGTGACAGGGGACAGCAGATTTTGGGGAGCTTATGAGGGACCCATCTTCTTGCCCCATGGCCAGGAAGCAAGGGACAGAGGAAGCCCGTGTCCCACTGAGCACTCTGAGGTGTTTCGGGGGGACCTGATCTCTCCCTCAGGTCCTGTCCCTGAAAGGTCTTTCACAGGTGGCCTTTGGGGGACACTGCCCGTGAACTAGGGCAGTTTCCCAACCAAGCTGAGAATTCTGAAGCCCAAGGCAGCCCTAGGAAGAAGACTGCCCTCTCGGGCATTCAGAACAGTGCTCCACCCTGAAAGATGTCCAGGGTGCCCTGTCGGGGTCCTGACAATACCCCAGGGCACCCAAGTGCCGTGGCGCTACAGCCAACTGGAAATAGCCCAGACTCCCTGAACAGTGCGAGACCACAGAGCGGGGCACGGGCAGGCGGAGGCTCAAGAAGTCTGCAGGGAAATACACCGTGCGGACACACAGAGGTCTGCAGGCAGAGTAGAGCCATTCTAGAAAATCCATAGGCTGAGCGGGGGACTCCTCTCCGCACCCCACACTCACCTCCTCACACTGACAGAGCTGGATGTGTTCAGGAGAAACCGAGTGTGGACTTTTTTGAGGATGGAACCCAGGACCTTGCGTGTGAGGACCTTCATCCTCACTTTGGCTCCACTGTACCCGGTGCTCCCAGGCTGACACTTACTGAGCCCTACTGTGTGCTGGGCAGCACACGGCACCCTTCACATTGGTGAGCTCGCCGCATAGCCTGGAGGTCGGAGCACGGAGGAAGGAGCTAGACTTTCTGGAGGTGAGGCAGCAGGCCTCCCCCACCTCTCAGCGCCCTCCAGCTGCAGTCTGGGGGCGCCCTGTGGGCAAGGGCGAGACTGGGGAGCCGGGCAGGTGGAGCCTGCAGCCCCTGCTCCAGGACCAAGCAGTTTCCCTGGCCTTGGTGAGACAGGCGGCCTGGGGAGCGGATGTCCTCCACGCCCTGCCTGTGCCCGAGCCCAGGGACACTGCGGGGAAGCTTCTTGCTAGATTAAATGGCATTTATAGCAGCTGCAAGCACGTTCCCGCTGATGACCCTATAATTTGTATGCAGTTGCAGATCATTACCGAAATGACAATTAAACCCCGGCTCCCTGTAATTAGATGTTTTTATGAATGAGGTCTATGAGTGGCAAAGTTGAAGCTCTGACTCTCTTCCTCAGCCAGCTGGGGGCCCAAGGGCCACTTTGGCTCCTCAGGGGACCAAGCAGACTCCAGCCAGAGGCTGTGGACTTCTGGGACACTGGTCACCCAAGTGGGGTTCTGGGGCTCCGGAGCAGCAGGACCGAGGAGCAGCTCAGGTGTCTAGACCCAGGGGGGCCCATAGCCACCTACGTCCTGAGCCACCCATGCCTCAGGCAGGCACAACCCCAGGGGAGGGGGTGGCTGGGATGTGAAGAGAGGCATTCCCAGGGAAGCGCTAGTGACAAACCAGCACACACTTCCACCCCTGGCTGGGCCATCACTGAACACAGTAGGGGGAGAAGAAAAGAGGCAGCCGGGAGAGACGCAGATGGCATGGGACGAGCTACAGAAGTCTCGGACATGGTGGCCAGAGAAGGTCTTCTTGAGAAACTGAAGGTGTCAGAAATGGGCAGTGTGCCCAGGGACACCTGAGGGAAGGGCATTCTGGGAGGGCGGATCCTGTGCCAATGTCCTGGAGTGGGGGCGCTCACGCTGTCCAGCTGAAACTCCAGCCAAAGTTCACATGGGCGTCTCTCACCACCCCATGGAGAACCTACCACTCCCAGACTCAGGAGGCCAGTGGGCTGCTGAGCTAAGCCTGGGCCTCGCGGCCTCAGGAGGCAGAGCACTTCCCGGAGCCATCCAGACAGGAACGAAGAGCACCTCAGTGACCTGCAGGGGCCCTGGTCTACTCCTGACAAACTACTTCCGGGTCTTTGGCCACACAGTGCTCGTCTGGTGTCCTTGTTATTTGATATCACTATTATCTTCCACACTGCTCAGGGCCATCAGCGCTCCCCGGGCTTAGCCTGTCTCAGGCGCAGTCCCCTCTGAGGGCTCATGTCTCCTCATGACCACAGACTGACTGGACTCGCAACCAGCTGTCTGCCCAGCATCCCGGAAAGAAATGGTCCCTGTCTCACTAGACTGAGGACAATGCGGAAACTCCAAAGGTGAACAATTTCTACCAAAGTATTGTGTTAGCACAGTCACCCAGGTGAGTGACTGACTCGGGAAGTGGAGAGTGTCTTTATTCAAGAATTCCTGTGCAAAAAGGAGACACGGAGTCTACAACCTTTCTCAGGGTTCGTCATGCAGACTTTGTTGTGTTTACAGCTTGCTGCTTCCTCCTCCCCTTCCAGCTCCTTCTGCTCCTGCCTGAGTTTGGTTCCCAGCCTGGTGGCTGCTTCCCGAAGTCACTCCGTATCTGTGGCTCTACCCTGTGACCCTAGGCACAGGCCCACCTGGGAAAGCCCAAGTCCCACAAACTCTCCTCCACCTGCAGCCACCTCCCTCTGATCGCCAGAATCAACACACAGGTCTCCAGAAACACACCTTCTTTGTCTGCTGGGTCAGTGGGGCAGGCAATCAAGGATAGTTTCAATCTGCAGATTCAGAGAACCGTTTCTACGTACGCTAGTGGAAGCCGTTCTTCCCTGACAACCCAAACCCAGTTCAGCTCCAAGTTGGGGGGAGCGGAAGCAAACACAGTATGGAGATCCCCGCACAGTCATTTCTAGTCCTCCCAGGGCCACGCGTGGAGGAGCAGCACGTAGTGCCCCTATGTCAGACCGCGTGCTGCAGCCTGAGGACACTCAGCCGGCCCCACACACCGCTGTCACCCAGAGGAGAGTTTTTACACGCCATTCCTCCGTCCCATCAGCTACTGTTGTGGCGACACAGGGACACACAAAGGCCAGCGCGTCCCATGAGCACCTAGTGTGCTGTGAACTGGTTCTCCATGTCTACAGGCAGTGTCGCCGGAAGCACTGAGGACAGAGACTGAGTGACACAGACATAGCAGACACAGACAATGGTATGGGGCCCTGGGGCTGGCTGCCCACCTCCTTCCACCATGCGTCTGCCAGAGGCGTCGCAGATAGTCACTTCCTGTTCCCAGGTCCATCTTGGAAGTGCTGTCCCAAAAGTGGACCAACAGGACATCCTGAGGGGTGGCTGCATGACCTGGATTCGGATGAAGGATGGAGGGTCGACTCAACCCCGAAAAGGAAGGGGCGCTGCTGCCACCCCACCCCAGTAGAAACCAGCTACTTCCTGAGTCTTTACTAACAAGTACAGGTAATATGACAGGTCCAACCAGAGTGAAGAGGCAGGAACCACTGCTAACACTGGAGTTCACAGCTGTCCTGTTATCCTCAAAGTCCACACACTTCCCTGATGGACCAGGCACAAACTGGCCAGGGCATGACACGAGTCACTCCTCCCGATAGCAATGGCCACTTGTGCCCTCTGAATCATATAGCGCAATGGCTGCACGGGACTATGACTGCTCTGTGGGCCCCACCAATGCCCCTTGTTCTGCAGGGCAGGGGACCCGCACAGGGGAGAGCGTGCCCAGTGTCCACCCCAAATTCCACCTCTACGTCTCTAAGGCATTTGAGGACCCTAAAATTTGTAACCAGTCAGTGATCAGTGCCCCAGAATGTCCACAGAAGTCTGGCTTTCCAGGTTCACAGTGCAGAGGTCCCTCGGGCAAGGTGGGGAGGTAAACTTAGAACACACACCTTCTGGGTGTATCAGGAAGTGAGGCCCAGATAAGCCCCTTGTAAGATGAAAACATCATTCAGTCAAAAGATCCAAGTCTCACACCTAACTTTCCGGACAGCGCAGCTCAGCCCAGCCTACCGTACACATGCTCAGAACACTGATGGGCCTGCTGCTGGGAAAATCCCCACATGAAGCCTGCTTTTTATAAAGTATGGAACACCTCACAGACATCACCAAACACTGCACTGAGTGAAACACACAACAGTCAAGTGGAGACAAATTCCAATTACGAAGTACAAGTTTCTGCTGTTTTCATATAGCTTTCACAACACTGCAAAGTCAAAAAAATCAGAAGTCAGACCCTTGCTAGACAGCGTGCCTGTGAGCCCATTTGGTTGTGCGGCCTGGTCCTTTCTGCTCCAGGCTAAATGCTCAGAGTCTATGAACAGGCTTGCATTGGCTTCCAGTCTCCTTCCCTTGGAAAGAGGGACAGAAGAAAATACCATCACCACACACTTCCCTGTCTCTCCAGACCCCACCGGGCTCCACTGACCCATCATGAGTGTTGGCAGTATTCATGCTTCCAGCTCTCAGCATTTCGATGTCCCTCAAGACACAGGAGTCTCCTCCTGAAGCCCCAGGGCAGGGCCAGCTGGAGTGTGGCCCTGTGAGCCGACAGTGCCTGCCCCGTGTGCGTCAGGAATGTCTGCTCTGCTGCCTCATGCTCCTCTGACACACACATCTTCATCCTTCACCACCTCACTTGCTGGCCATGGCACCCCACCTTTAAGGTCCGGCCAGTCCCCGCACCTGGCACTGAGGTGGGCAGAGCAGTCCCACCTTGTGATGCTGTGATGCTGGGAAGCCCCTCTTGGCAGCAGGCAGCAGGGCACCAACCCTGGGGTGCAGGCTGAGCCTTGGCATGCCCTGTGCCATGCTTCCTCCAGCCAGACAGATGTGTCTGAGTCCCCGGTGCCAACTCAGGGCCTGGCACAGAGCAGGGCATACAAGGGGCACACCCACATCGATAAAGACAGGCAGCAGGAGGCCTGGGCAAGGACAAGGGTGAGGCCGGCTCAGTGGAACCACTCTCACCCACACATGTACCCCACCACACAAACACCCAGATACCCGGCCCCTGCAACTGCACAGCCCAAGCCACCCCGCCTGTCCCCACAGGAGCTCCAGCCCAGGAGCTCATAAGATCTCAGGGTCCTGACACCCAGCGTTCTTGCTCTTCCTGTCACCCCTGTTGCCTTTGGGACCCTGGACTAGACGCCAGGGGAGTCTTTACACCACTGCGATGGGCAAAATACCACGAACCAGAACCGGGGCGTTCATCAGCGCCCCCTGGTGGACAGCCACAGGTGCACCATCAACCAGGCCGTAGCGCACACTCCTAGCCCCTGACCGACCACTCAGCAATGTGCACCCAGCATCACACACACTCACCCCTGCACACGCACAAGTGTCCCTTCCTGTCACAGTCCCAAGTGCCCACAAGGTACAGCGCCACCCCCCCCCGGCCCTCTGGAGCGAGCACACTATGGATCAGACCCGCAGGTCAGCTCTGGTGGGCATAGGCATGTGACCCACATGCAAGGCCATGCACTGGACACCAGCAGCCACCGTAGTCCCGAGCTACGCCTTCACACACACTCACAGGCACCCCTGTCAGCCACACACCGCTGTTGTCACTGTGTCTCTGACCTTTCCACACACGCACCTTGCCCCCCTTCCTCCAGAGTTGCGGGTCCCCCCTTTCCCAGGGGAGCCACGTGGACCCCCACGCAGATCTCCCCACAGGGTGTCGGTAGGGTGGCAACTCCTGAGATCCCCAGCCGCCCCTCACTGCTCCTTCCCAGGCCTTCCTGGTCTCCCTCTCTGTCTATTTGGAACCATATGAAAGATTAAGATAAAAATAAGCCCTGGGAGGTGGATCCCTGGGTAATTACGTGCAGGTGTGAGATAGCTCCTGGCTGGCTGCCCCGCCCTGCTGCACAGGGGTGTGCAGGGGGATCTTCAGAACCGACACCCCGGTCCCGCGGCAGGCCAGGATTCCCCCGCTCCTGCCTGGGAGCCCAGGCTCCAAACCAGCTCCCTGGGAAGGAAGGGGACACACCCCATGAGCTGGCACTGGGCGGGCCCAGGCCACCTTCAGAGCCTGCGACTCACATCCACTGCCCAGCGGCTGCTCACGAGGAGGCGGAGGCGTCCTGCGCCTCTGGGCCTGCACAGCGGGGCTCTGCGGCCCAGCCCCGCAATGCCCTGACAGGGGCCAGAGGAGGGCAGGGTTCTTAGCATTGTCCATGCCCCTCTAGAAGGCTCCTTGGCTCTTGGGAACAGTCCCCAAGGGCTCAGCATCACAAACACAAACTCAGCTTGAAGAAGGAAAACGTTTATGCAGCTCTACGCTGTGCCGGAAGTGGACGTCTCAGGGGGGAGGGGAGGCGCACAGGTGAGCCTGGACCACTGACGCTCTGCCTCACCCTGGCCACGGGCCCCAGGTGAATAACCCAGAGAGGTGACTGCCACATCCACAGAACCCACAGGCAAGTCCACTAAAGCGGCCAAGCCCTGGAGCCCTCTGCCAGCTGCCGCCTGGGAGGAGCGTCACTTCCGCCAGGACCCCTGTTTCTCTGCTGTGGAGTCCCGCAGCCCTCTCGGCTTCTCCCTCCCCTGTCATTCACCTCACTGGCCTACCGCCCCTCAGATCCCGCAGCCTCATCCACCTGAGGCCCTAGCCCCACCCCCACAGCCCATAAGAATGAGAAACTGAAGCAGCTTTTGTACCCAAATCACTACCCTCACTGTGCACCAGTCCCTCTATCACAGCCAGTACTCCTTCCTTCCTCCTCACCCTTGACCTCACGTTCACATACCTCAGGAGAACAGCCTCTAATCATGCGACCATGGAACTGGGCATGACGGTACCCACCTGTCATCCAAGCTCCTTGGGAGGCTGAGACAGGAGGGTCCCAAGTTTCAGGTCAATTTGGGCAACTTAGCAAGATTCTCTTTCAAAATAAAAAATTAAAAAGGGGCTGGGTGCAGCACAGTGGTAGAATGCTTGCCTGGCAAGCACAGCAGCACTGGGTTTCATTCCCAACACAGGAAAAATATATATATATCCTAACTACAACTGTGATGGCTGCATCTGGATGATCCCAAAGTGTCACACAGTCCCACATTGGGCTTTGAGGTGACTGACAGAGTGTGACACTCTGGGAGCAAGGTCGTGATGCCGGGAAGGAGTCAGAGGGTTAAGGCTGCCTCGCCCCTGGTGTGAACGTGGGTAGGACAGGATAGACGGGTCCAAGTGTCATCGCTTGCCTTCGCGGCCTCGCCGCCTTCTGCCTGCCATGAACTGTTTCCCTTCTGCATGGCCCGTCTCCGCGCCCCCTTCCCCTGGAGCCAGCCAGCTGAGGACTGAAACCTCTAGGACCTGTGAGCAAATAAACCTTTCCTCCCTTAACGCTGGGCCTCCGGCATTTCATCTCAGAAACAAGAGAAAAGTAACTAAGACAGACCCGGGGGTGGGGGGAATGCCCACACAGCTAGAGCCGCTTTCTCATTCTGTTTCACATGTCCTTGCCGGAAATGGAACGCGGGGCCTCGTGCATCGCAGGAAGTGCTGAAGCTCCTCCCCCACCCAGCTTGTCTCTACAGTTTCCCGTGGCTACTTTGACAAAAGCAAAAAGGAGTGGATGAAATTAATACCGACGGTAGGTTACAGTCTTTGGGCCAATGGGTCCAAATACTATATCACGCAGCATGTTGGCCCAGTAAAAAAACTGTACCTTTGTTTTCACCCTGTATCTTTGCAATAGGTGCATACTTTCCACTTATAGCGATGTCAGAGGGAGGTACATATGGCCTGCAGGTTGAGGGGACAGAAGAGAACAGGGTCCCCCTCGTATAAAAAGGCCTCTCAGGGAAGCCAGGACCAGCAGGCAAAGGCGAGCTGAGTAGCTAAACAGCGGAGGAATAGCTCAGGCAGAGGAGCAAAGGCCCTGAGGCAGGAATGGGTCAGGGCTGTGGTGACTCCAGCACTTTAGCTTTTCCTGGGTACACAGAGCCGTCCAGGTGTTAGGTGGACAGCAGGGCTGCAGCCTGGCTGGTGCTGAGCAGAACACACGCTATCACTGTACCAGTCCTAGCCCAGCACTGTGGTGTGTCCCGGTGTCGTAGCGCACCTTAACCCAGCTTTGCGGTCCACATCCTCGGAGAGACTCACACCCCAGGTGCTGGGCCTCAGGCTTCGCCTCAGCTTCCCTCCCCAGCTCTGCCCTTCTGACTTCTCTGTTCTACATTCCTCAGATTGCTCCTGCTGATAAATACCTGGCTCTGGAGAGAGGCTGCCTTCGAGTGTCCTGACTCAGCCTCCACTTCTTTACTGAGGTTGGGCGGATGCTTCGAGGGGCCTCCTAACGCCCCACTGGCCCTTTCACTCACAGGCCAGCCTGACTCTCGCACACAGGAGCCTGAGCCCAGCCACCACTCTGTTCCACATGCTCCATGAGCACACTCAGTCACTCAACAAACATTCCCAGAGCCAAGGGGAAATAAGGATGGACAAGATGGACAGAGGCTCTGTCGCTGCAGGTTACCAAATGACTCACAAGCCCATAATTATGGGATACCCAGAAGCCCTGGCCTTCCCGACCGGAAGCCAGCAAGGCCCATGTCTCTGCAGCTTGGGTTCAGGACTCAAGAACAGACTCTGGAGGCCACACTCTGTCGTGAACCCCAAAGGAAAGAGGGTCTCTGATAGAGGGGAGGAGGCCTCCTTGGTCCTGGGGATGAGCCCTGGCCGTGGGGAAGGTGGGATGGGGACGCGGCTATGACACTGCTGCCCTCCACCCTCTGTTCCCTACTCCGTCCCTCTCTGTCATGCACTCAGAGGCTGAGCAGGAAGAAGAACCATTTCCAACACTGGTGCGGCTGGGGCCGCCCTGGAGTAGGGTATCCCTATCGGCCTGGAGCCAGCCTGGCCCAGTTTGAACCCCAGGTCCCAAACACTCCAGCCCAGGGTTGGGTCCCAGGCCACAGTGGACCCCTGCTCCACTCCTCAACCCTCACTCCAGAGGACAGAGAGCATCATGGGAGCAAAATGTCCCCTGAACATACATGCACTTAATGAGATAAGACACCGTTCCCACCCCTGACGCCCCCATAGCGGTGACACCCACCTGCCACTCAGAAAGCCAGTCCCTGTTCATGGGCAAAGGGACAAGTGGCATCCTGTCTCCCAATAGGGCCTGGCCTCACCCAAGCTCCTCACACAGGGTGGGTACCAGGAGCCCCAAGGAGAGGGCCGCAGCTCTGCCACCTCCTCAGAGCATTAGGGCTCAGAAACGCGAGAGCCCTGACCCGAAAGCCCCATGTAGGCCTGGCATCCACGAGGCCCTTAGAACCTGCCTTCCTCACAGGAAGGAAAGAGAAGCCCCCCGATTTCCCAGGAGGCCCCAGGCTGGGATCTGGGGCTGGGGGGGGGACCCTGGAGACACCTCTGGCCTTTCATGTGGAGCCCAGGGAGCCCCAGGATCGTCCACCTGGAGCCATAATAGCTGCTTCGAGGCCACCTGCCGTCTGGCAGAAGTGCCAGGTTGGGAGTGTGCATGAGGTCCCCAAGAAAGAGGCAGGGCTCACCTCAGCAGGCCCATGCCAAGCTTCAGGAGCCCTGTCAAAGCTGCCAGGACTCCCTCTACCAAGCCTTCGCACCTATCAGCCACCCTTTCCTCCTCCGGCCTGGGCCAGCTCAGGCAGCCTCAGTTTCCACTTTGGAGAGGGCAGGGGAACATTCCAGAAAATGGAAGGAAGGCCTGCCCCGGCTGGCACACCGAGAACTCTCGGGCAGGGATAGGGAGGAGGCTGGCACCCAGCGCCCCCGGCACTCAGCTGCTCCTGTGGTTCGGAGCAGGAGTTTGCCCTGTGGCGACTGAGGCTGGCTGGGTGGTCCTGGGAGGAGCTGGGCAGCAGCGCAGACAGCAGGCTCGGCTCTCCAGGCCCCGCGTGGTCTGCTCGTCCAGGTGGGGAGGCAGGCTGCGCACGGAGCACCTGCCGCAGGCGAAGCACGTTCCACCGACCCTTATTCTGCCAAGACACCACAGACTCCACGCGGAACTGTGGGCCGGGGTGCCAGCCCAGCTCTCACTGCGGTGGGAGGATGGGGTCCCCACCAGAGAGGACAGGAAGGCATCTTGGCTTACACAGCACACTCTGAGGCCCGCCTGGGTCCCCGAACTCAGGTCCAAGGATGCTCCTCCGCATAAGGAGCGAGTGTGGGTTCTCTTTCTTGTCTTATCTTCAAAGAGACTGGCGGAAGTCAGGTTAACTCACTTCCCAAGTGCCACAGCCAGCCCTCTATCTCACCTCCCAGCGTCCCTGGCTCAGCATCAGCAGAGGGATGGATGAGGCCAGACAACACAGCTGGCAGAGCCCTGGGGAGCGGGAGGAAGTCACAGGAAGCCAGCGGCAGAGGGGCGCAGGCCTCCACCTGCCCACGCGCGCTTGCCCTGTGCCAGCAGCTCCCTAGGCTGTGCCCTGCATGCAGCTGACGACACCCTGCAGCCCCTGCTCACGCCAGGAGCAGCTTCCCAGGGAGCAGTATTTGGTCGCCAGCTGGGTTTTGTGGGGAGAGCAGGAGTTTGCAAAAGAGACAAGAAGACTGGGCAGGGACAGAGAACATGGCCAGTGCAGGAACATGGATGGGTCAGGTCTGGGTTTGCAGGGAAGTGGGGTGCAGGGAGGGCGTCACTGCAGACAGGTGCAGGGCAGGAACTGCAGGGACCAGGACAAGACAACCGGCTCTGCAGTGTGTCACTGAACAAGGGTGCTCCAAAATCAGGGTCATCAAATGGCTTTTTTTTAATCTCACTATGCAGCCCAGGCTGGCCTTGAGTGACCAGCAATCCCCCTGCCTCAGCCTCCTGAGTGCCCAGCCATTTGTGATTTGTACTATTTTCAGTTCATGATGAGGAGGAGTGTGTCAGTCAGCAGGGGATGTTACTCCCAGCTGGACACAGACTCCTGGGAAGCTCGCCTTCTGCCCTGACAGCCCTGGCCCTCACTACCGGCATCTGAGACCTCACCGTGCTCCGTGTCAATAGGGACAGCGGTGCCTGCTGTGTCCCAGGACTTTCCCAAGAAAAGCGCCCAACGCCAGTGACCAGCAAATAGCCTGAGGCCGCCCACACTCGCACCTGCTCTATGCACGGTGACGCTATACAGGAGGCCGTCTCGCTGCGAGATATGGTTAGCGCGCTCACTGCCCCCAAGTCTGCGTGTGCTCGTTCCCACACAGACGCCATCACTGGACAAGTCCGGGTCTCCCTCACAGAGTCCTCCAGCATCTGACAAAACCCGCATTCCTTCACTGCGCATTCTCCTCAGTCACTGTAACATCACAACCGGCGCTCCTGTTTATCTGAACCATTGTGGGGATGCGAACTGTGAATCTGATTTCCAGAGGCGAAGGACCCAAAGAAGACTTTAACCCAAAGGGGAGACAGCAGGCCTGGCCTCTAAGCCCGGGGCTCCCCTAGCTAGGCCAGGTGAAAAGGGCTACATAGTGAGTTCCAGGTTTACCTGGCCTACACGGTGAGTCAAACTCCATCCTTGGGAGGCATCTCTCTTCTGCCCCCTGGAGGGTCCCCTCTTTGACAGAGCAGCAGCCACAGCCTGGCTCACACAGGACACTGGTGGAAAGTGTCTGCCATTTACAGTGTCACCAGGGTTGTCTTATGATTGACATCAGTGTAAGAGATGAGGGGACAGAGCACAGGGGACACCTGAGAGGGGTTCACTCGTCATAGGAGGAAGAACCCTCACATTTGCTCATGGGCTGGTGACTGAATGCCACCCATGTCCCCCAAAAAGAAGACACCCACATGGATGAAGCTGTTGTCTTCCATTATTGCTTCGTGTAAAACAGCCAGCAAGACAGGCCGGGGAGGACGCGGCAGCAAGGAAATGCGGACGGGTCGTCAGAGCCTTGGAAGAAAGTCCCAGAGGTGACGGCAGCGCGTTCTGTTAAGAATGCCACTGTCCCCACGTGTGGAGGACGACCCTGAAGACGGCACTGTCATGGCGTGAAGAGCAGTCAAGAGCTGTTTGAAGCAGATTCTGAATGTGGAGGTGTTCGGACTTCCCTAAGCAACGCGTGTCCCTCACGCCGCTGTTTTTATCCACGAGAGTGATCCACGATACCATCTCTGCCTCAAGAGTCTTTCACGGACGCTGGAATGAAAACTCAGAGGCATTTCAAGATAAGTATTCTGTCAGCGTCTTTGAAAGGAAACATTATGTCAGGCATAACAGGCAGCAGGTTTTTGTTCTCCGGCAGAAGTCAAATCATAGTTGGTGGCTCAGAGCCCTGGGGAACAGGACAGGGGCACAAGAGGGTGGACGTGAGGGGCCAGGGGTCCTCCATGCTGAGCACTTGGTCACTGGAGATGACTGAGCAGTGGCTGTGTGACTGCACTAAGACTGAGCAACACAAAATCTCTCATACAAATTCAGAGTTCAAAGAGCCAGCTTGGACGCCATGTCCAAGTTCATCACCTCTGACCCGGGACAAGGACGTAGCTTCCCTGCCCCTCAGCCTCCTTGGTTACGAAGCGGAAGTCACAAGAGCACCCTGTACATGACAGTGAAGATTTGATTCTTTTTACATTCCTTTCCCTTTCTCCCATCTATATCTCTTGGTCCCCTTCCTACTGGTAAAAAAAATCTGCCTTCTTTCTCTTGTCTATTTTGTTTTACTCTTTGATTTATTTATTTATACTTTGGTTTTCTCACACAAGAGAAACCATACAATGTTTAAGCTCATTTTTCTGATTTATTTCATTTAACATGATGGTCTTGAGATGCATTTTCCTAAAAGTGAATCAAGTTTATCCTTCTTTACGGCAGAGTAGTATTCCATAGAGTACAAGTTCCACATTGTCTTTATCCATTTCCCTGTAGATGGGCATGTAGATTGCTTCCAAGATTTAGCTGCTATGAATTGTGCCACTATAAACATGGCTGTGATGTATCCCTGTGGTATAAAGTCTTTAATTCTTTGGGGGTGATATCTAGAGGGGAATAGCTGGGTCAAAAGGAATTTCTAGTTTCGATTTTTAAAAGGGTCTCCATACTGATTTCCATAGCAGTTGTACTAGTTTGCATTCCCACCAGCAATGTAGGAGGGCCCTTTGTCCACACAGCCTCACCAACTGTGGTTAGGTGAGTTCCTAAGGATTTAATTGTTCTTGATGCTATTGTGAAAGGTGTTGTTCCTGCAATATCTTTCTTAGTGAGTTCAAGATCAGTGTAGATGAGTGCTATTGATGGTTGTATGTTGATTTTATATCCTGTTACATTGCTGGATTTGATTATCAATTCTAGAAATCTTTTGGTGGAATGTTTGGATCCTCTATGTCGAGGATTATGCCATGTGCAAAGACCAGTTGTGCGGCTTCTTCCTTACCTATGTGTATACCTTTTATTTTTCTTCTTGTCTGATTGCTTTGGCCAAAACTTGTGATACTACATTAAACAGGTGTAGTGATAGACAGGCAACTTCGTCTTGCTCCTGATTTTGAAGAGAAAGCATTCAGCTTTCCCCAATTTAATATGATGCTAGTCACTGGTTTGCCACAGATAGCTTTAACCAAACAGAGATAAGGTCTTTCTATACTTCTTATCTTCAGAGTTTTTAAACCTGAATGGATGTTGAATTCTGTGAAATGTTCTTGCTGCACCACCTATTGACGTGATCATGTGACTCTGCCCTGCTTCTGTTTATGTGATGTGTCGTATTCACTGATTGATGTATCCCTGGATGAATTCTCCTTGGTCATGATGTGTGATCTTTCCAGGGTCTTGTTGCATTCTCTTGCTAGTATCTTGTTGAGGATTTTGCATCTATGTTCATGAAAAGGACAGCCTGTCATTTTCTTTTTCAGTTGGGTCCTTGTCTAGTTTTGGAAGAGTAATCTAGTTCACATGAATGAGTTTGAGTGAGTCCAATTCCACGAAAAAGTATGAAGAATAGCCCCCAGAAGCTCTAGTAGAACTTGGCAGTGAATTCTTCAGGTCCTGCGCTTTTCTTAGTTGGTGATTATCTTTTATTCATATCTCAATGTCATTACCTTATTGGAATACACAGATTATTTTATTTCTTCTTATTTCAGTTTTGGTAAATCATACACGCCTAGGAATCTGTCCATTTCTTCAAGATTTGCTTAATTTGTTGTAATACAACATGTCACAATAGTTACAATTGATCCTCTACATTCTGGTAGTGTCTGTAGTGGTTTCACCTTTTGCATTTCTAATTGTACTGTAGTGAGTCTTTCTTTTCCTTTTTTTTTTTTGGTAGGTTTAGGAAAGAGTCTTGGCTTGTTCTTTCAAAAACCCTGCTCTTTGGGCCAGGGAGTTAGCTCAGTGGTTCCGGCGCCTGTCTTGCAAGCGCAAGGGCCCGGGTTCGATCCCCGGTAACCACATACAATCCTGGGCGTGGAGACTCACACCCAGCAGCAATCAGTACCACATACCACAGTGCCGGGTGAGGTGGCTCACGCCTGTCATCCCAGCACTCGGGAGGTAGAGGCAGGAGGATTGCTGTAATGTGAGTTGGAGGCTGAGCTCAGGGCCAGCCTGAACCACAAAGCGAGCCCCTGTCTCAAAAAACCTAAAAAAAAAAATAAAATAAAAATAAAAATAAATAAATAAAAAGGTTAGTGTATAGTTCAGTACAAAGGCCCTGGGTTCAAGTCCCACTAGTGCAACCAAAATAAATAAAAGAGGAGAAGGTTATGTCTCCCCACATAGTCATGCCTGTGAGTTGTATTCTCTAAAACCTCTGTACCAAAAAATACATTTTTTTCAACAGC
>PVIR01003510.1:0-73951 GCA_004026965.1 Petromus typicus
AAAAAAAAAAAAAAAAAAAGAATATGAAAGAAAACTAGAGATAGAAGAAAAGGAAGATATTACAGCTTGTGTCATATGTCATCCAAAAGCCTCATGAGATCATAGGTGGGGCCACTTCAGAGTTAGCTGAATTGACTCATCGAGCAGTAGATTAAGGGACAAGTGCTATCTGCTTATGGACACGTGTCGTGGATATAATCTAAGGGACAGAATGAGCTGTGTTTGCACTTGTCATTTGGTGCATATTGCTCCCACTGCTTATCTTTTGCTCTGTAATACCCTCTGCCATGTCACCCTGCCTTGAAGCCAGCCAATTACAGACTGTAACCTCTACAAACTGAACCCAAATGAACCTTTCCTCTTCTAACTCTGGGTGTCAGACATTTTGTCTCAGCAATGAGAAAAGGAACTAAGACAGAAGGGGAAAAAGTTTATTAAAGAGAGAGTGAGAGATTTGAAGAAAAATGGAGGGCGCTAGGGATTTAGCTCAGTGGTTTTGGCACCTGCCTTATAAGCGCATGTCCTAAATTCCATCCCCAGTAACCACATACAACAATGCTGGGTGTGGTGATGCAAGCCTGTAATCCCAGCACTCAGGAGGCAGAGGCAGGAGAATTGCTGTGAGTTGGAGACTTGCCTGGGCTACATATTGAGCTCAGGGCCAGCCTGAACTACAAAGTGAGACCCCGTCTCAAAAATGGAAATGGAAATAGAGCTTCTGCAAATAGGAAGGGGAGCAAGAGTTGGAAAGAGCAAGGAGGAATAGCAGGGGAAGGGGACATAAAAATAATTAAGTTGTGTTGTATACATGTACAAACTCAACACAATAAATATATTCATTATGCACTACAATGGCTGCAGGCCCTGTTCTTATCATCATTTTGCAGATGCTAAAACTGAGGCTTCTGAATGTTACTATGCAGTCCCCTGGGTCTCAAATCTCCTAACAATGAATCTTCATTCTCTACACTGGTCTGAATATTTGTATCCTCTCATGTTCATGTGTCAAATACCTGATAATGTATATGTTAGAAATAGGCACTGAGCATAGTAGATCACTCCTATAATCCTAGCACTCGGGAGGCAGAGGCAGGAGGATTGCAATGAGCTCAAGGGTGGTCTGGGCTACCTAGTGAGTTCAAGGCCAGCCTGAACTACAAAGCAAGACCTGTCTCAAAAACTTTTTAGAAAGGGGCAGTAAGGGACAGGACCTTCAGGGGGTGCTTAGCTCATGAGGCTGGAAGTCTCGTGAATGCCCCAAGTGCCTTTACAGAGGAGAGCCCACATCACTACTTTGTCCCTTCCATCGTGTGAGGGGCAGTGAGCATGCACCTTCTGTGGAACAGGAGGCTGGTCTGTTCTCAACATAGTCTGCTGGTGCCTTGATCTTAGACTTCCCAGACTTCAGAACAAAATAGAACTTAACAAATTTCTCTTCTTTATAAGCCACTCCACCTCAAGTATTTTGTATGGCGCCCTGGGTAGTCAAAGAGACATGTCTCTAGAGAAGCCCAAAGACATCTCCCCAGAGAACTCCCTAAGGATGTTCCCTGAGGATCCCAGCACACACCCCCGCCAGGTTCCTCTGCTTCAGGCCAGAAAGGAAGTGAAACTCTACAAAGGTTTAGATCAGGAATGCCCCCCACAAAACCTCACCTGTTCAGAAGTGGGGCTTTGGGAAGAGATTGGGTTATCGTTCTCTAGTACTGCTGTTGAGAGGTGGGGTCTGGTCTGAGAGGTGAGTTGTGGGGTGCAGGTGACCTGGAAGAGTGTGTCTCCCTCCCAGACCCTCCCCATCTGTCTCTGCTTTCTGGCTGGCAGGGCATGAATAGCTTTGCTCTGCAGCAGGCCCTCTACCATGCCATCTCTGCATTTGAGCCTGCCAACCACAAACAGTAAGCACAGACTGAGACTGTGAGCCAAAATAAACTCCTTTCCTCTAATCTGGGTCTTACATACTGTATCCCAGAAGTGAGAAAGCGACTAAGACTCCCTGAAACCCTACCGAGGAGACTGCCAGGCAGTGCTAAGTGAGGGGCAGGAGGAGCAGAGTGGGCAGGAGGCTCCACAGCCTTCAGGATGGAGCTGACATAAGCTCTCAAGAAAGCATTGACAGCTAGAGATCGTCCTGGACACACCGATTTCAGATCCGGCGTAGCCAGCTCCATGTCTCCTTGATGGTGCAACTCTGAACAAACCCATCAACTTCAGAGCTCATTACCTCCTCCCCGCCCCCTCCAGTGGGCAGACCTTAGCCCAGGAAGGCCCTCACAGCTCTGTCCCTGAGGCTGAAGCTCAGAAACATAAGGGAAAGAGTGAAAGAGGTAGCGTGTCCAGAAGAGCAATGCATCTGCTAATTCACTTCTGTCTTGGGTCTCTCCTGGTATGCTCCTTCCAGGTAACCCTCCTGGCCCCACCCTGTGACCGTCTTCCAGCTGGCTGGATCTGAAGATAGTACTAGGGCCGCCTCCCAGAGGCACGTGCTACAAGAAGAGTTCTGAGCTTGTGATGTGTGCCCCTGGGGCCAAGGTGCCAGCTAAGGCTTGGAAAGAGGTCAGAGAAACAGAGAAGAAGCGGAGGGACTATGCAGACAGCGCTTCTCACTGTGGCCCTTGCTAACGCCTTCTCAGCTACAAGTTCCCTCCTCCTGTGATAAGCTCCAGAAGCCCCACATGGCCCTTTTCCTACTTCTAGCACATATTAGACAAGAAATATTTGTTGAATATAAGAGTGAGTGAAAGAAAACAGAGGTAGTGTTCTGGAAGCCTCCAGAGATAAAGTGCTCTCTTCCGGGTATAGATAGGAGGCAATCTGCTCAGACTAGGACCCTCGGGACAAAAGGCAGAGCCATTCTGACTGGTACCTACCTGCCACATTGTCCATGTAGTTTGGCTTAATCCACCAGAAAGGGCCAAACCCATATTTCCGGCACCAAAACCCCTGCTATAGTACTGGGGATTGAACCCAGGGCCTCCACACTGAGCTGGAGCTCACTCTAGCTCCTTTCTTATTTGGAGACAAGAGCTCACTAAATTGCCCAAGTCTGACCCAAACTTTGATCTTCTAGCCTTGGCTTCCCAGAGTCCTGGGATAGCAGGCATGAACCACCATGCCCAGTTGTGCCAATGATTCTGTGTCTGTGATTTTTGACCCTCACCTGAGGACCACGCTGGCATTCCAGGAAGCCTGAGAAATTACGCGACCAGCTCACTTTGCCACACATCACGGAATCCTGTTTCTCACCCTCTACTTCAGTCTAGTGACTCCAGAGCTCGTGAGGGCTCCTTCCCCAGCCCAGGAGCCCAAAGCAGCGGCATTCTTCTGCCAGTTCACAAGTGGAACCGAAGCATCCCGGGCCTGGCTTTACTTTCCCCTTAAGCCCTTTCCCTTCCCGACAGGGTCCTTCTGAAATCCTAGAGGTTTGTTCCCAAGTGGTGTACTCCATATGCAGCCCAAAGTGGGATTACAGGAGAAGTAAATAAAAGATTAGTTTCCCAGTTTCAGGACTAAAGAAAGGATCAGATTCTTGGTGATTGGGAGATAAAAGGAATTTGGAAGTTTGTTCGTGGATGAACCCAGTCAGAAGCAGTTTGGGGCGGTAGGTGGAACCAGAAGCTCAGTTTTCCCAGGTCTTTTTGAGAGTATCCCTCATTGCCTGCCCTGGACATCTGGTTTCACTTGTGAGACAGGCTGCATGGGCTGGGGCACCAGGAGGCAAGAGACCTGGAGTGTCAGACAGGGATACTGGGGGTCGGAGAGCCTCCTGTGTCCCTCGGGGTGCAATGACAGGTGACAAAGCCAAAGTATCCCTCCAGCACAGGGAGACTTGCTCTTTTCTCCCTTTCTACCCATACTAGGGACTGAACCCAGAGACTTCACGCTGAGCTACATCCATAGCCCTCCTTCCCACTCTCTCCCTCCTTCTTCTTCCTCTCCTTCCTTTTCTCTTGTTCTCCTCCTCCTCCCTTCCTTCCTCATCTTATTTTTTCCCCTTCTTTTCCCCTTCCCCTTCTCCTTCTTCTCAGCTCTCAATTTCTTAAGCTAGGTTGAACTGTGAATTTTCCTGCTTCAGCCTTTCAGAGTGCTGTGGTTACAGGCCAGAACCACCATACCCAGCCTTTACTATTTTTTAAATACAAGTTGTGTCTTGCTTGCCCCTAGAGCTTAGTGGATTTGGTGCAGCAAGTTAGAAGCAAGAGCACAGGAGACTGAAGTGAAAACTAAGTGTTTGAATGAGGAAGGAGAACTAGAAAAAGTGAACTCAAGAAGCCCTTGCTGGATATGAGGGCAGTTTAGCTGCGACACCTGTCAGGGGTTGATTCAGCTGATCTGGCTGGCCAGGCGGGTGTCCCTTCTTCCCCCTCTGCTCCAGGTTTGTCCCTCCTGAGTCTGTGTGCCCAGTTCAAGAGGACAACCACTTGATAAAGGAGGACCGTTCCCTCAGGCCCCTGTTTGAACTTCCAAAAGAGCTCTCAAGAAAGTGTTGAAGTTTGTCAACCACCAGCTGGTGCTCTGTATTCTGCCCCAGGAGGGCAAAGGGATATTGGGCTGTGCCCATTCAGTCCTGTTGTTAAAGCAATAGAGTCTATGTACCTCTCTTCATGTGGGTAAAGGTGCTAGGCTTGTACCTGGTCCCTTCTCATGAAATGGAAGTATTCAGTGACTTGGTTTAGGATAACAAAATGTTTGGGAAACTGTGTTATCAGAACCAGATCAGCTGTATACCAGTGATGCAAAAGAATGGACATCTTTATGAAAATTTACAGCACATGGGAAAAAATGAGAATCAAGATACATGATGTACAGGTACAAATTCTTAAAGTTGAATATGATCATAATGTATATCTAAAATGTACAATAAACCCAATAAAGGGGAAAAGAGAGAATTTACAGCAGTACTGCAAACATAGCTGATATATAATTTATGTAATTTTAATATGCTCATGAGCTTTCAACTTTTTGGCTGTCAGGAAAAGGCCTTGGGATAAGAGGAAAGGAAAAGAATCATACTTATATTAAAGTTGGATTAATTTTTAATATGAATTCAAAAGTCAACTATTCCTCAATAATTCAGGAACTTAGCCTATATGAGGAGGAGGATGACAAGGAAGATGATGACTATGAAGCAAGTTAATATCACTCAAAATGGTTTTTATCCATTGTCTCCATGTGAGATGCATTATCGCACACTAAACATAAGGACAAAACATTTCACTTTCCATCTAACTCATGGATGTTTGCAAAGATCTCTATGCTTAGCAGCATGTTAAAAAATCTCAAATATTACCTTTGTTTTTCACTTTCTGTTCAGTTGTTTTGGAATCTACACAAACAGTCAAAGTTTTTAGAATCTTCACTGTGTGTGCATGTGTGTATGTCTATGTCTGTCTTTGTCTGTCTGTCTTTCTCTCTCTCTCTCTCTTTCTCTCTCACACACACACACACACATACACACACTGACACACATCACTTCAGTCAGACAGCCTGACTGAGCCCCAGCCAGCCAGTTCCTGGTGACCTCCTCGAGGATTGTGGTCTAACACTGATGGTTGGACTTAGGAAGAGAGATTCATGACACACACAGAACAGCAGGGAATGAGTGACAGGGGCAACCTAGATTCTAATAATCCATTTGACTTGGGACAAAAAGGGACATGCCCTGACCTGGCTGCCTTCCAGGTGGGCCTCACAGGTCAATTCACAAAAACCCAAGAATCTCCATCCTCTCATCTCAGATTCAGGGACCCAAGAGCTCAGGGATCTTTGACAGCCAATAAGCATGGAGTGCCAGGACTCCTTCCCCCAGGCAAAGGGCCCCAGAATTCCAAAATGCTGCTCATTCCAAACCCTGGAAAGCCACCAACAAGAACAGAGGCCTCTCTTTCACTTGGAGCCTCCCAACCCTAGAGCCATGTTTCCCAAGTAGGTGCCAGACTCCCTACCCCAGAATCCCCAGAAGATGTTGCTGAAGTCGGGCCTTCCCTGGCTGGGCTACAGCCCAGGAATCTGCATGCTAAAAGGGCTTTTTTGGTCTGCCTTGTTCTCTACAGGCTGAGAGCAACCTCTCTGGAGGTATATTGCTCTGGGTATAATCTATTCCACTGCTACAGATGTAAGATTCTACTGCGCTTTCATTTAACAAAAATTCTTAGGGAGCCAGCTCTAGGCCCTGTTTTAAGGACAGAGGGTACAGCCCTCACTGGGTGGCCAGGTCTACAGGAAAGCTACAGAGATTTCAGTCTTGTAGGGAGATTGTATATGATAGGACTACCTTTTTACAAATTAAAAAGCAGGGCTCAGAGAGTGTGAACAACTCATCCGAAGTCATACAGCTGCTGAATGTGCTTGGTATCAAGGATTAACTCTCCTTATGTCAGACTCATGCTCTTTGCCTTGTTCCCACTCTCCAGTACTGAAGATCGGAGCAGTAGAGCCAGAAGGGCAGAGTTAGAAGAATCCTTAGACAACAAATGGTCCCAGGAATACCCAAGAGGTTCTAATTGTCATTTTAGCTCTAAGCAGTTGACAGTGATTATCTCCATGTGTGGAGAGGGCCCTGTGGCCACGTTTAGGGTCACCAACAAGATGCTGCAATTGATTAATCATGGTGTGCAGTGGGTACAAAACCAGGAAGTGGCTGCATATGTGCCACATATGCACATGAGGCCTGTGTAAGGATGTATGTCTCCTTTTACTGATGAGGAAGCCGAGGCTAAGAGAGCTAGAAGTTGCCCACCTCTTAGTGTTGAGAATGGACAAAAACCAAGGGATCCCAAATTCTCGCAGAGCATGCTGTGCACTATCCCATGCTGCTTTCCCCTTGCAGCCTAGATTGTTCAACTGAGAAGTGGACTACACTGCCCAGGTCAAGGACCTCCTGATGTTGGTACAAAAGGTTCTGTGGAGTCCAGAGAAGAAAGTGAAAAGAACCCCTTTTCTTGTCTCTCCCAAACCCAGGGGTGGGGGAGAAGGAATCCTCATTGCTAAGCCCTCACCAGTGTCAGGCACTGTACCTAATACATTGGCCCCTGTAATTGCCCAGTGATGAAGGCCCATTTTGCAGATGAGGAAACAGAGTGAAAGAGAAGAGTAACTGAGCCAGTCTCGCATAACCCAGGTGGCTAAGCTAGGACAGGCCCGGGGATCCATGTGATATCATGTCCCACTGGGACTGTACAAGGGGATTTGGGGCCTGGGATATGGGGTAAGAAAGACCTGATTTTAAGGCCCAGCTCTACTACATATGAGCCCTGAAATTTTGGCATGTGTTTTAACCTCTTCATGCCTTTGATTTTTCATCAGTAAAATGGGAAAATAGCAGAACTTAGTTCAGACTATTGATAGGATTAACTAATGTAACATATAGGAAGTGCTCAGCCGCATCTGAGACACAGTGCGTGGTCCATAAATGGCAGCTCTTGCAGTGCCCTGGCACCATATTGCCCACACATATCACCAGGACATCACCAACCACTACTGGCCTAAGAACCCCATTTGGACAAAACCCCATTCTGAGATCAACTTGTTTGTTTCACTTTCTTTCAGCAGAAGTTTAGATTGAGAACCCCATTTACTAATATGTGAAAATGCTGAAGAGCCATGTCTTCAAAGGCTTTAGCACCCGGAGGCAGACTCGCCTCAGAGCAACCGCCACAAGATGGCAGCCTAAGAAGTAGTCACAAATCGAGAGAGCTCCTCTAAGCCAGGCCTCATCTGGGGCATCTCTTCAGCCTCCAGGGCTCACTGAGCAGGAGAACCTCTTCAGCATAGGTGCTGAGGCTACTGCCTCTGCTTTGCCGGGCTCACTGGGGACCCTCAGTGCAGAGTGACTGGTGTTTCAGCCTGAGAATATGAGGCACCCTTTATTTCATCTATTCTTTGGTGCCCAAGAATAGTGATGGCCTCCTTTTAAATGCTTCTTTGACAGACGAGGAGCCCTGGAGGATATACTTAAATCAAAAGTATTCATGAAAGGGTAATACATAAAAATTACTGCAATCTGTGATACAAGTTTTCTAATACATTTAATTCTGCAAAATATGTAAGTTTTCGGCTGGGCTCTGTTTAGCAAGATGCCAATAAAGAGAAGACAATAGTCTTTATTTTCTATTTTTGGATTCAAGGAAGTAGAGATGTAGGAAACTTGAGAACTCACCTCAAGTGAGTTCAGTGTGTGCCAGCCTCTCCTTTGACCCCAGATCTGGGAAGGAGGGGCACATCCAACCTTCATTCATTCTATAAATTGACATTTATTATGCATTTCCTCTTTTTTTTTTTTTTAAGACAGGGTCTTGCTTTTATAGTTCAGGCTGGCCCTGAGCTCAGCCTCGAACTGACAGCAATCCTCCTGCCTCTGCCTCCCAAGTGCTGGGATTACAAGTGTGAGCCACCATACCTGGCACTATGGTATGTGGTACTGATCGCTGGTAGGTGTGAGTCACCATGCCCAGCATTGTTGTATGTGGTTACTAGGGACTGAACCTAGGCCCTTGCACTTGCAAGATAGGCACTGGAACCACTGAGCTAAATCCCCGGCCCTATATGCATTATCTTGACTCCACTTCACAAAACCTCATGCAAGTAACCTAGGTACTGGGGCTCAGCACTGCTAAAGAATCTCTCTGCAGTTTTCAGCCAGGAAATGGTAAAACCAAGAAGCCAACTTAGTCTCTTGAGCCTAGTACTTAATTTCTTAACAACTTCCACTACCTCTGTCAAAAAAAAGTCCCAAGCAGCCAGAAGGCCCAGACAGGTGAAGGTAGGGGTAGAAAGGAGACTGTGCCTCTACTCAAGAGTTGCCAATAAGGTTGTGCAATTTTCTCAGAAAATCACCTAATAAAGGAGGTTCTGAAAGAGAAGCTCATATCAGGAGCCCACAGCTGAGGGCTTTTTCTGGGCCCATTCTGCCAGAATCCCAGACACTCTTCATTTTGACCTCTTTTTGTTGGAACATGTGATGCTAGAGGACTTGGTCATGTTCTGATGACAGAAAAGCATGATATAACCTTGACTTGACCTTGCTGGCTACCCATAAATGTCTGGGTCAGAGACAATACAAGCTGTCACCTCAGGCAGAGCCAGTATCAAGAATGTGTTTGAAATCATCATTTTCCCTCCTGTGAACTGCTGTGACTAACAAAAGCACTTCCAAAGGGCAGCTGATAAAATTGTTATATTGACCCTCCTTTTAGCTAAAACCTTACACCATCAAAAAGCTTTTCTATTTATTAGCTACATTAATGGAAAAAGAATGAGGGATCAGTTTCATAATTGATTTTCTAAATAAAAATAAAGTCTGCCAACCAAGGATGGAGCAGACCAAGAATGAGTGGTGCATGTGTGTGGGGTGTGTGTGTGTGTGTGTGTGTGTGTGTGTGCGCCTGTCCTGCCATGTGGCTGGGTCTCATCTCAGAGCACTTGGCGCCCTCTAATCTTCTTGTTCAGCCTCCATAGATAAGACATCTATAGCCCCAAACTTCATGGAATATACAATCACCTGATTACCTCATTCTTGATTTCGGCTTGGAAAGCAACAGTCTAAATGGAACAGTCTTTCTATCCACAACCCTCAAAATGAATAAAAAATATAAAATAAAATATTAATTCTTGTATTCAACAAATGTTTACTGAGGGTCAGGCAAAGTGCTGAGCACACACACACATACACAACCCCTGACTTTGCACAGAATACAAATTGGCAGGAGAAGGCACAAATTAAATAATCATGTGGGCAAGAATAAAACCAAAAATAAAAATAAATTACCCAAAATGATGGTAGCTTAGCTAGAGTGGTTGCAATATAGATGGAAAAAAGAGGGATGGGAAAGATCTTCGGAGGTACCAAGAGAACAGGTGCTGAGAGCTCTGTGACCTGGGCAGTGAATGTGAAGGAAGAGCCAAGCACAGTTCCTGGTGTTGTTCGCCAGGACCAGACTGGTCTAAAGTGGCTCATGAGGCTAATCTTGAGCATATAAACCACAGGTGCCTTGGTGTGCCCTAAGTGTAGATACTGAGTCACTGTATCAATGGATGGGGACTCCAAGGAGCCAAGCGGATTAGAAATATATATTTGAGTGTTGGATGGTAATGGAAGCCCTGGGCGTAATGAGGCTGATTGGGTAGAGGATGGATTGAGAAGAAAATCCAAGGAAGAGCTAGGACTTCGGGAATGTCAGTTCTGAGCTACTCTTGATGTCTCCCCAGGAACATATCATTCTACTCATTTTGCCACCACTTTGGTGAGTCCCAGTTCTTGGTTTTGTGCACCCTGGATCCCACCACTTCACCTAGATGAGCCTTAGTGTCCCACATATTCTTTATCAGCTTTGAATCTCTCCCGTTTTGCCACTTTCTTACTTGTGCATCTTTGCTTCAAACACTCTCTACTCCAACCCATAATAGAAACCTTTCTGCAAAAGGGAGCAGAGCTCCAGAGACAGCTGATTCTCTTCAGAGGAGTCTTCAGGCCTAGATGCTCTTTGGACTCAGCAGAGAATAACAAGGTACTGATGTTCCAGGCCCTCCCAGAAACGCTGAATCACTGCATCTGGGTAGCCAGCATGATGCATATTTCTCCAAGGTCCCCCAGGAATGCCCAGGTACTGCCAGGGGTAAGAATCACTCATTTACAACCAGAAAAGCTGGGGTCACCAAAAATGGCCACATCACTCCCCAGCGTTGTAAATGACACTGTGACAGGAAGGCCTGCACCCCTGTGACTGGAAAATCTTTGTGGGCTCTTCCCAGGACAGCATCTGTGCCTCAAAATTTTAACCATCTTTGACTTAAGAGATGGAATCTTGGGCCAGGGACTTAGCTCAGTGGTTCCAGTGCCTGCCTTGCAAGCACAAAGTCCTGGGTTCAATCCCTGGTAATCACATATAACAACATTGGGTGTGGTAACTCAAACTCACCAGCAATCAGTACCACGTACCACAGTGCCGGGCGTGGTAGCTCATGCCTGTAATCCCAGCACTCAGAAGGCAGAGGCAGGAGGATTGGTGAGTTCGAGGATGAGTTCAGAACCAGCCTGAACTACAAAGTGAGACCTTATCTCAGAAAGAGAGAGAGAGAGAGAGAGAGAAGGGATCCAGTTGCTCAGAGTAGGAGGTCTCTTAGAATCTAGAGACCAAACTTTACCATCAGATGGCTTTAGTCTCAGCTCTTCCTCTTCTAGCAGTAGGATTTGCTCAATCACTGATGCTTCCTAAACTTCATTTTCCTTCTCTGAGACCTGCAGTATAAAACTGTCATGACAGGGATTTTTTATCTGGGCATGACAGATCATGCCTATAATCCCAGCACTCAGGAGGCAGAGGCAGGAGGATTGCTGTGAGTTTAAGGCTAGCCTGGGCTACATAGTGAGTTTAGGGCCAGCCTGAACTACAAAGTGAGACCTTATCTCAAAAAAGTATTTAAAAAAAAAGACAGACAGAGAGAAATGTGTTATAATCTCCACATATGAGGTATGGTTATTATCGTGAAACTTTAAATTTAAAAAATACGGGCCAGGGATATAGCTCAGTGGTTCCGGCGCCTGTCTTGCAAGCGCAAGGACCCGGGTTCGATCCCCGGTAATCACATAACAATACTGGGCATCGAGACTCACCCCAGCAGCAACCAGTACCACATACCACAGTGCCCGGTGTGGTGGCTCATGCCTGTAATCCCAGCACTTGGGAGGCAGAGGCAGGAGGATTGCTGTGATGTGAGTTTGAGGCTGAGCTCAGGGCCAGCCTGAACTACAAAGCGAGACCTTGTCTCAAAAAACCAAAAAAAAAAAAAAAAACTATAGTAAAAAGATGCATTATCATTAATCCGCCAGAATACTCTTCCTCCCTTCCAACAGATTTATTTGATCTTTCTTTCCACTTTTGGAAGCTGCTCTGGAAGTTCTCTTTTACAAGAGTCTTTAGCAGCTGTGAACTCATCTGCCGGTGCCTCCAACAGAAAGGCCTGTAAAAACAGTGGAGTGTGTCCTCCTCTACCTTCACCAAGTCTGGCACCAGACAACTTCTGGCTCTTCCCCAAACTCAAAGTGACCATGCAAGACAAACATTCTGAATCAGTTCAGGATATCAAGGCGGCCACAACTGCATCACTGAAGATATTCACAAAAGAGACTACCAGTTGGGTATATAGGCAGATGCCTATAATCCTGGGATTTTGGAGACTGAGACAGGAGGATTGCTGTAAATTCAAGGCCAGCTTGGGCTACATAGTGAGTTCAAGGACAGCCTAAGCTATAAAATGAAACTTTGTCTCAAAAAAATAAAAAGTGTGAGCTAGGGATCTAGCTCAGTAGTGCCTTACCTGCCTAACATGCTCAAGGCCCTGAGTCTGACCCCCAATACCAAAATAAATAAATCAATAAAATTTTTAAAAAGACTTTCAGAACTGCTTCAGAAAGTGGTAAAAATGGCCAGGTGTAGTGACTCACACCTGTAATCTCAACTCTCAAGAGGCAGAGGTAGGAAGATCGCTGTGAGTTCCAGGCTTGCCTGGGATAGATGGTGAGTTCAGGGCCAGCCTGAACCACACAGTGAGACCCTGTCTCCAAAAGCAAACGAAAAACAAAAAAGAAAGTGGTAAGAAATGATGGAATAATTCTGTTCTAATCTAGTGGGAGTATTTTAAGAGAAATTAATGGGAATGTCTTCTATTGTAATAATTTTTAATTTAGGGCTGGGGATTTAGCTCAATGGTTCCAGCGCCTATCTTGCAAGTTCAAGGACCCGGGTTTGATCCCCGGTTCACCACATACAATACTGGGTGTGGAGACTCACTCCCAGCAGCAACCAGTACCACATACCACAGTGCCGGGAGTGGTGGCTCACGCCTGTAATCCCAGCACTTGGGAGGCAGAGGGAGGAGGATTGCTGTGATGTGAGTTTGAGGCTGAGCTCAGGGCCAGCCTGAACCACAAAGCGAGACCCTGTCTCTAATAATAATAAGAAGAAGAAGAAGAATTTTTAATTTAAATATTCATTATATTTCTCAATTGCACCTTGTAAGATACCAGCTCTTAGAAAGCTCTTAATAAATTGTTTATGAATGTAAGTTCAGGAGTAGGAAGCTCCCATGGACTTCCTCTTGCTTCTTCCCTCTCTTTATCTCTGCATATCCTCCTGATTCCTTGAACCAGCAGGTGCACAGAACAATAATTACCACTCCTGCGCTCCACACTAGGTTCTTTGCTGTCACCCTGCTGTAGTGTAGATGCTCAGGCCAGTGGCATCAGGCAGTGATTCTGACCCTCTTGCTGAAGTTCCAGAATTTTAGACAATGAACAGGCTATGACACAAAAGACAGAGGCAACCCGGATCTATCTGACTGTAAATAAAACTATTTTTCCCCTAATGTTAGCTTTTTGACTCATTTGTATACTCGGATTATTTTGAAATCAGAATCTTAGTTTAAGTCCAGAAGGAGGATAATTTATACCGTGCTTTGCAGGACCTCAGAGATTACACGCTTTGGGAAGCAGGGGGGCCAGGCTCTGAGACCATCAAGCCTCACTCAAGCCAAAGAACCCCCATCCCACCCATTAGGGAAACTACCAATTTCAGTGATGAGAACATGTCCAGGTGAAAATAAAACCCTCTTGGCTTCTCAGAATGCAACAGACACATGACTTTCCCACCCAGAGTTCATTCTGATCTCCAAGCCGCCTTCTTTTGCAAGTACAGTGGCCCATCCTTTGCCTGGTGGGCTAACCTCAGGGTATAAAAGGGGAGCACAAAGCCCCACAGGCCAAGAGGCCTCCCTGCCCGTGTGTACTCAGTCCCCGGGGTCATTCCTATCAACCCTGCGGGCTGCGGTGTCAGAAAGTGCAGACTAGCACTGAGAACAGGGTCATTTGGAGCTGCCTGTTTATTTTCCTTCCTGGACACAGTGGTGACTTGGTGTTTGAAAAGCTCCACCAAGGCCGGACTGAGAGTCCACAAGAGAATGGACAGTCACCTCGAGGAGGCCTGCTGGTGATTTGGAATGTCCCTTTGGAAGGCTTTTTTAATAAACTTTGTTTGTATCTCCCTTGATGAGGAACACATTTGCCTGGGACCTCGCAGGGATGTTTAGTTTTGAGGCTTCCCTTTCTTGGCCTTAGAAGTTCTTGGTGGCAGTGGCTGCCTAGAGGCCCTTGGGACTCCCCTGTGGAGTCCTGACCTGCCTCCGGCTTTGTCCCAGTAATTTTAGTCCCGATGCACTCCTGTCCCCCAGTGTCTCTGATAAACTCCAGAGCAGAAAGTCTCGGGTCAGAAGGTTTGAAAGTTCAACAGGAAAATAGGTCCCATTACCTTTCTAAGAAGCTTCTAGGCCTGGTACTGGAATTTGATTTTTTTTTTCTTTCCATCTGTCCAACAATATCTGACTCCTACCCCTTTTAGTCCTGCCCTTTTCAAACTATAACAATTGTAAGAATTACTTTTAGGATCTTACACACACAGCACAGCAGATCCTGGACAACAGCCCTCTCTGTAAAGAGGAAAACACTTAGTGTTCCTTCCACTGTCATAAGCAAACAAAGACTAGCTGCACTCTCAGACTGCCCACGTGTAGTAAGTGTCCCCCAAACTCTGTAACTATTCACAAAAATGTCCTACTTGGCAAACTAAAACAAAACTCCAAGCATTCTGCTCTCAGGGCTTGGTGGTCTGGCATATGAGCACATGGACCAGCCATACTCTGGGAAATGCTGGCAACACCTCTTCTACTGGCGCTTATTTTCAACTGGCTCCACAGGACACAAAGTGGAAAATGAGCTGAATAAAACAGCTCAGTGGCTCATAGACAAGGAAGAGCAGAGGCAGGGGACAGAGCTGGCATCCTTACTCAAGATGACTTCCATGTGGCCCAATATTTATTTTACACCTTGACTGATCTTTTTGACAAAAATAATAACCACATGGAGAAGGTGGCAAGAAGGAAATGCTAACAAGAAGCACACTCTGTTAGTCTTATGAAGACCAGAGCCCAGAACTTCAAGTTATACTACAGAGCTACAATAGTAAAAGCAACATGGTGCTGGTACAAACACTGACACATGGACCAGTGGAATAGAATAGAGAGGGTACAGAAGCAACCTCAACACCTTCAGTCATCTGGTTTCCCACAAAGGGGCCAATAACATATGCTGGAGGAAAAAAGCCTCTTTAACAAATGGTGCTTGGAAAACTGGTTATCTGGGTACAGAAGAATGAGTCTTGATGCACATCTCGTGTGTGTGTGTGTGTGTGTGTGTGTGTGTGTGTGTGTGTGTGTGTATGTATCAGAAAAATCGAATCTTTTGGAAATAAAAAAATGATAAAACTCTTATAGACATCGGCAAGGACTTCCTAAATATAACTGCAGTCACACAAAATACAAACAACAAATGGCATTGTATTAAATTTAAATGTTTGTGCAGAGCAAGGATATGACTCACAGAATGAAGAAACAACCTACAGAATGGGAAAAGAAATTAAGGCTTGATACCTAGAATACATAAAGAACAAAAAAAAAAAAAGAAAATGCACCCTCCCAAAATAAAAGATCCACTCAAAAATGGGCAAATTAAAGGAATAGATACTTCTAAAAACAAGTAAAATGGCCAATCAATTCATGAGAAAAAAAGTGTTCAGCATCTTTGGCCAATGGAGAAGGGCAAACAAACAATACTGAGATTTCACCTTATTCTACTCAGAACAGTTATTATCAAGGAGTCAGGCTGGGCGCAGCTGCACATGTCTGTAATCCCAGCACTTGGGAGACTGGGGCATGAGAATGCCAAGAGTTCAAGGCTGGTCTCAGCTACAAAGCAAAATCCTCTCTCTAAACACAAAAACAAGATGAGTCAAAAAAAAAATGCTGCTGAGATTATAAGGAAAGAGGAATTCACTACATTGTTGATGGGAATGTAAATGAGTAGAAAGCTGCTATGGAGATTCCTCAAAAAACTAAAACTATAAATTTCATTTGATCAGCTCTACTTCTAGGTATCTTTCTAAATAAGCTAAATGTGTTGAATTATAGTGATATATGCATGCCTGTGTTTATAGTAGCACAACTCACATTGGCTAAATCTTGGAAGTGGTCTATCAACAGATGCATGGATAAATAAAGCATGCTAGATACAAGTGGAGTACTAGATAGAGATGGAGAAGGATAAATTTTAGATATTTGTAGGAAAATGAGTGGGTTTTGCTACCATACTAGTGAGTGAAATAGGTCAGTCACAGAAGGTGAAGCATCACATGGTTTCCCCAATACGAGAAACCCAAAAGATAAATAACTTAAATGGCAAAAGAAATGTTAATAAAAAGGAAGATAGATTCTGTAGAGATGGGAAAGGGAGGGAAGAAAGGAAGGATCAGAGCGAAGGAGGAGTAAAAATTATCACCATGTGATATGTGTATGTACTAGTCTCCTCAGTGCTCACTGTCACTTACAGAATCTCTGCTATCGATGGGCTCAGTGAGGTCTTCTTGCTTTTGTGCAGCTTTAAGAAGGCACTTGTCCCATGACACATGCTTTTGCCTCTTTTGAAGGGTTCCACAGAAATGTGACTAAACCGATTCATGGCTCACACTGCTACACCCTTATTCGAGTGGTCCGTTTCTACAAAGCTTTGCACTGCTTCCCACATCTTACACATCTCTCCCCTCTCATTTGAAGAGAGGGGCTCCACTGCCTTTTCTCCTCCTCATTGCAGATAAGATCTTCTCCATAACCTCGTGCTATTGGGAGAAGATCCCCACAGTCCTGCAGAGAAGGAGAAAGAAGTACTTCGGCTCAGTTGTGATCATGCGACATTCAGTGACGTCCTATTTGTATTACAAGACCTCACTCCGTTATCAATCCAAAATGTGTCAGAAATGTTTGCTCCTTTTGAAGAACACATGAAGAACAAATTACTCGTGGTCCAAGGTATGTTAGTTACGTTTCTCTCATTGCTAAGATAAAAAAATTAAATGCCCAAAATTAAATGAGGAAAGGTTTATTTAGCTCAGTTTGTAGAAATTTCAGTCCACAATCAGCTGGCTCCAAGGCTGGGATGGCAAACACACAGACAGAGGGGGAACAACAGGGTGTGTACACGGCAGCAAAGGTAACGAGAGGGAGTTTAACAGTGTCTTTCTGCCCCTTGTATTTTATTCAGACTACACAGGGCTGAGTAGCACCTACACCCTTAATCCTAGGGTCTGCAGGCCTAATATTGCACCATAAATCACGCATTCTAGATTCAGCCACTTCAGAAATAGCTCCACCTCATTCACATGAGGCTTGGGTAGGGGGGCTGTTCATACTTTACACAAGCTGTAATACAAGATTTTATTGTACTAATAAAAAATTACAAATACCAAGATCTGGGAACTGCTAGAATCATGAGGATGGGTGTCTGAGGGACAGGCTTGCCTTGTCGGTTTCTGTTGTCACTAGACTCGCTCTGATCCTCTTTGTCTCTGTGACCTTAGACAAATTCCCTTGCCTCTCTTTGCTTCAATTTTCTTTTTTTATTTCTTTTTCATTTTTCCAGGACTGGAATTGAACTCGGGACCTTGCACTTGCAAGGCAGGCACAGAGCCAGTGAGCTAACTTGTCAGCCCAAGCTTTGTTTTTCTACTCTGTGAAGTGGGGTTGTTTAGGGTCAAAATTATATATGAAATATATTTATGTAAATGTATAGAAAAATCTGGAAAGTTAAAGTTGAAGGAGGAAAGGAAGTGAGGAGTGTAGAAGAGGGGACAAGGGTACTCACTGTCACCAGGCAGGGAAAGATGGCAGAACAGGGGAAGAAAGAAAAGCGTGTAAGCTACACAGTGCTTGGCACTGTGTTAATAAATGCTTTATAAGTGGTAACTATGGCTTATCCCTCCCCCCCCCAAGTATCCTGGGTATATTTGGGTGTAGTAAAAGGTCAGTCAACACCAGAAGCCCCTTCTAGAAATCCTTCATGATTCTGACAGGGAAGCAAAGCCGCTCGAGGTCCCTAATCCCTCCTTTATTTTGATTCAGAAACACCAACAGGAGAGGAAGCTGGCTATGCGGACACTCAGTGGGTCACTTTCATGTTATGAAATCGGAGAGAGCGTAGTTCCCGCCTGGCCAGCCGACCTGCGGCCTCCCTTCCGGCTCCACAGGAGCCTTGCTCAGGCGGACTGGCTGCCCACAGCGCCTCTCTCCTGATGCCATCCTGGACGGGTGGCCAGATATGCAGTATAAAAACACAGCAGCAGCCCATTTCATAACATCACGTGTCCAAATAAAGGGAGCTGTTGACTCAGGCTGATTAGATGAGGGGCCTTTCCTAAAAAGCAATCCGTGTGAGGCTAAGAAAAACAGGATTCTCGGTGGAATTAGGCCCCTAATCCCCGGCTTCCCCAGCACAGCCATGGTCCAGAGGAGCTGGGGGTGGGGGGCTTCCAGAGATGCCCTGTCAGGAGCTGGCCACAGGCCGCATTCCTCCCAGCCACCCTCATCCAGCCTGATTCATCCTGCCCAGGCAGGAAGACGGAGATCTCAAGTTCTCAGTGGGGCCAGAAACCCAGAGCGGTGGGGGCAGCAGGAGTTGGTGAAGGGCCCCACACTCCCTTCATCATCCCAGTTGAGCATGTTTGGCCCCTAAAGTTAAGAACTAGTTAAAAACTGTAGCCACCCTAGCCTACCTTGCAGGTAGAAATTGATTAAAGGCGGAGCTGGATTTATCAGAACATGCATAGCCTACAAGCACACAAAAGAAAGGTCAGAGGGCCGAGGATTTGGCTCAGTGGTTCTGACACCTGTTTTGCAAGCGCAAGGAGCAGCGTTCGTTCTGGTTAACCACATACAATACTGAGTGTGGAGACTCACGCCCAGCAGCAATCAGTGCCACATACCACAGTGCTGGGCATGGTGGCTCACGCCTGTAATCCCAGCACTTGGGAGGCAGAGGCAGGAGGATTGCTGTGATGTGAGCTGGAGGCTGAGCTCAGGGCCAGCCTGAACCACAAAGCAAGACCCTGTCTCCAAAAAAAGAAAGGTCAGAAACACAGGAGTATGCTGCGAGGCCCCTGTAGAGGGTCCAGCCACTACCCTGTGTCCCCATCTCTTATGTGGACACCTGAGAGCAGGACCTTGTTCATGTCACCTCTCTGCCAGTCCACTCCAGACCCAGTGCTGACTCTGGCTTTGCCAAGGGCTTGAGCTCCAGAGTGAGACCCAAGAGAGGATGATGGCACCTCCAGGGGGCCTCTCAGTCTCTCTGAGCCCATAATTGCCTGGTCTTTAAGAGGAAACTGCTGTAGTTCCTCCGAGGTTGAAATCAGCAAAGACACGTGAAGGGTCAACCCGCCCTGCCTCAGCCACCGTAACTGCTCCCTCAGCGCCTGTGCTGCCCACCATATCTGTGAGGTTGCCAAGACGTGGAGGGATCTGGGGCCCTGCTTTAACATGGAAAGCTCATAAACTGGGGGTATGAGGCCACCTTGAGAAAGGGTCCCTGGTACCATCGACTATGAAGAAGGCCGAATGGAGCAGCCAGGGAGGGCTGCATGGAGGAGCTAAAAATCCCACGGACGGTGAAGGGATGGACAGCATCTGGATAAGTGGAGAGGACAGAGGATGACATTCGAGAGGGAGAAACAGCAAGAGCAAAGGAGGGTAGACAGGAAAGGGCAGTGACAGCAGAAAGTCCACAGGCAGGACAGTGGGAGAGGAGCCTCGCGTGCTGGGGAGCACAGCTGAACTGACAGCCGCTCAGCCACTGGACGGACCAAACCTGTGGCAATGCCGGGGCCAAGCAGGAAGCCTGTGCAGTCTCACCTCCCAGTGCCCACCTTGCACAGCCAGCCGGGTCCTGCCTCCCTGCCCTGGCCTATGCACTCTAACCACCGATGATGCCACCTAAGCTCATCCTCTCATCTGCCCCCAAATACCCTGCCTTTCCCCAGAAGTCTTCTGTGTGAGGAAAAGCATGTGTTTTAGAGCCAAATTGGGTTTTAGTAAGTCATTAGCTTCTATATAGCTCACTACATCTCACATTTGCACATGTGCAAAACAGAAAAATTACTATTTCCATGGCTGCAGTGAAAACGAACTTTGATAACATTTTATCAAGAGCCACATAGAAGTTTCTCAGTAGATATCTGTGGAGGGAATCCACATTGTGTTATGAATGGATTCAAAGCCACGTAATCTCCAGACTTCCCTCTACTCTGCACAGAAGGCCCTCTGTCCATCCTGGGAAGTCCTGATCACCCCTTTCTTCCCCACTCCTACTACCCTAGCCTCCCCACTGGCTTGCCCTTCCTTTTCTCGGCCGGATCAGTCCTCTCTCAGAGACCCACTGAAGGCCCAGTGCAGCACCCTAGGAGCGGTGTCACATGGTTCTTAATGGAGGATGCAGCATTGAAGGCCACTTTTTGAGACACCTGCCCTCCCCGGTCCCTCCAGAGCACTCAGGATAACCTGGGCATGTGCAGCACACTGGGCAGGGGCCATTCCACAAACACCTTCAAGGACAAAGCAGGTAATGTAAGTGAGGCCTTAAGGCTTGGTGAGGTCCAACCAAGGGTGGCAAGCAGGAAAGCCTTGCCATGTATTGACTGGTTGTTTGGCACAAAGAGACAGAAGCCTTGCATCACTTGCTCTTCAGATAACCAGAGTCAGCGGATCCCCTGCTTCCCCTGGGTCCCTGCACAAACAGGCCGTGCGGCCCCATCCCGACAGCTCACAAGACATGATGAAGATCAAATGAGTCGGCACGTACGAGAACACTCTGAAAGGCTAAGGCTCCATGGCAACCTGATCGACCATGTTCAGAAGTTCCAATATTTTCCCCAAACAAGGCCCCAAATCTCAGATGATCAGGAACAGGTGGATGGTTAAGGGAGCTTAAAAGGCCCTGCCGCCCTGCTGGGAGCTGCCTCCTATCTCCTTGGGATCTCTGGCAGCCCTGACTCCACAGGGAGTGGTAATTGGGTCCCTCTGGAAAACAGCAAAGCCGGCTTAGGGCAGCAGGAGGCAACAGAAACCCTATCCCCTCCGAGCCCTGACTCTCCTCACTCCTTGCCGCTGCCAGTCGCCAGCAGCGCACAGCTTCCTGAGACCACCTGGCTTCCCTGTCCTCACTGTTCCCATGGCTCCCACGGTTTCCTTCTCCTGCGCTGGCAGAGGCCAGTGGCAGAGGTGCCCCCACCTGTCTTCTCTCCAAGGTCTTGGTAGCAGCTGCCAGAAGGCACAATGACCTCCTCTTCCCGAGCTGCAGCCTGACCCTTAGCTCCTGGGGCAAAAAGACTCTGAGCTCCTACCTATGGCCCAGTCTGACCCTAGACAGTGAGGCCAGCTGTCGTCAGTCACAGGACCACAAGCCGCCCGTGATCGAGTGTGTTCACTGGCTTTACATCAAAGATGACTCTGTGATAGTTGCCAAGGCTCAGGCACCTGCTCTTTGTCCAGCACTTTCCAAAGCATTCTCAACAGCTCCAGGAGGCAGTGTTACTACACTGTTTTAAAGATAGAGAAATTACAGCTTACAATGAGATAAGGCAAATTTAAAGACCGAATCAGAAATGGGTATCTGAATAGGCAGTGGTCAGGTGAAGAAGTACAACTGATCAGTAGATACATGAAAAAAATGTCCAACATGGCTGTCAACTGAGAAATCTAAATTACAACATTGAGATTCCATCTCTCTGAGTATGGTAGTGCATGTCTATAATTCTAGCACTTGGGAGGCTGAGGCAAGAGGATTGCTGTGAGTTCAAGACCAGCCTGGGCTACATGGTGCGCTCAAGGCCAGTCTGAACTACATAATGAGATCCTGTCTCAAAAAAACAATAAAAAAAAGATTCCATCTCCCCCCAGAAAGAATGACTGTTACCAAGAAATCAATTAAGGCCAGAAAATTTAGCTCAGTGGCACTGCGCTTGCCTTGTAAACACAAGGTCCTAAGTTTGATCTCCAATACCAAAAATAAATCAACTCATAACAAATGCTGGTGAGACTTTGGGAAGAAAAGAACACTTCTCCACTGTTGCTTGGAGTGTAAATTGGTTATACCCACTATGGAAATCAGTGTGGAGATTCCTGAAAAAATTAAAAATAGAAGTCCCTTTTGAGCCAACTATTCCTCTTCTGTATATCTTCTTCTTCTTTTTTTTTTTTTTTTTTTCCTAAGGTTTTTCGAGACAGGGTCTCGCTTTGTGGTTCAGGCTGGCCCTGAGCTCAGCCTCCAACTCACATCACAGCAATCCTCCTGCCTCTGCCTCCCGAGTGCTGGGATTACAGGCGTGAGCCACCACGCCCAGCACTGTGATATGTGGTACTGGTTGCTGCTGCGCGTTAGTCTCCACACCCAGTATTGTACGTGGTTAACCAGGGATCAAACCCAGGTCCTTGCGCTTGCAAGACAGGCGCCGGAACCACTGAACTAAATCCCCGGCCCCTGGATATCTTCTTAAACAGTTAAAAACATCACACCACAGTGATGTATGTGTATCCATGTCTAATGCAACACAATTCACTTTCCCCAAACCTTGGAAACAGCCCATATGCCCATCAATAGAAGAGTAGATAAAGAAAATGTGGAATTTATACACAATGCAGTGCTACTCTGCTGTTAAGAAAGATATAAACTTGCAGCATTTGCAGAAAAATGGATTTACCTTGAGAACCATAATATTAAGTGAAGTAAATCAGACACATGGGCTTGAACATCATATGGTTTTTCCCTTATATTTAAAAATTAATTATAGAAAAGAGAAAGAAAAAAATTATTGTATTCTAGGTATGCTTCTACTCTCGGTTTCTAGTTTCACTCCAGTTTTGTATGAAACTCACTTTACAGGATTTCCATTTCTTTGGGATATGTTAAGGTCTTTATTGTTGCCATGAGTGTTGTCTATTTTTAAAATCTGAGGTTAAAAAAGGGGGTTTGGGAGCCAGAGCTATAGCTCAGTGGTGTGCACCTGCCTGGCAAGCACAAGGTCCTGAGTTGGATCTCTGGCACCAAAAAGAAAACTGTTGTTTACAACTTGACTGTATATCAATATATCTTGGTGAATGTTGTTATTACTTATTATTTATTAAATCACTTGGTTTTGTTATGACATGCATATAATCTAATAGCAATTGTTTTTCCTTTCTTTTCAGTGTTCGAACCTATTGTTTCTTTTTCTTATTTTATTTCATTGCCCAGAATGTTCAGAAAAATGTTGAATAGTACACATAGTAGTGAGCATCTCCATCTTATTTCTGAATTTTTTATATTACCCATTTCAGTATCTTTCTTGCTGAAAATGTTGTTAAAGGTGATGTCTGTTTGTAGTTTGCAAAACTCTGTACTTTAAAATTATCAATAGAGATTGAATTTTAAAAATTAGATAGCCAAGAGGCACAAACAAAATTCAATCTCAGAGGCTGAGGCAGAAGTATGGCACACTCAAGGCCAGCCTGGGTGATTTAGTGAAACCCACTCTCAACTAACACAGCAAAAACTACTAGAGATGTGGCTCCATGGTAGAGTGCTTGCCTGGCTTGTGCAAGGCCCTGATTTTAATACCAATTGCAAAAGAAAAGAAAAATCAACATAAGTGCTCAATAAGAGAATTTTATAGATATGGGGGAAAAAAAGAATTCACTCCCAATTTCAATTCCTCACTACATGTTTGCGCTATCCAAATGCCCCAAACGTGCCTAAACACATCCCAGGCACCGATTAAGTGCCCATCTGGGTTAGAATACAGAATATAATGATGGTAAAACAGGCACAGTGTCTATATGACACAAAGAAGAGGAGAAATAGACACTAAAGGTCACATCAGAGGAATAGCTGAGTAGAAACAGTGACAAGTGCTGAGGGGAAACTGTGGCAGGAGGGAGGGTGGGGACTCCTGGGAAGAAGGGTCCTTGGAGAGAGTCTTTCAGGCGGAGCTGGTGCTGCCTAGAAGCCAGGGTGCTTCGGGTTGCAGAGAAGAGCCTGTGGAGAAAAAAGAAAGAGAAGCGCGTGTTCTTGAGGCCCATCCATTTAGTTACAAGTGTCTGAAGCTCATCTTTCTATGGCAGAATAGTACTCCATTGTATTTTTAAATACATATCTTTGCAGCATTATCAGAAGTCAGTACTATGCAAGTGTCCATTATCTTATTCATTAAAGCTTGTTGCTGTATTTGAAATTTTTCCCCAAAAAAATGTTAATATTGAGCCATACACCCTCCAAAAATCCATATCCATATCCTCTATGGAGGCAAGATAGGTCAGTTTGTCAGTATCTGTCCAAATCACATGTGCCATAATTCTTTTAATTCTGCAATTCCTTTCTAAGACTATACTCACTCATACACAAAATTAGATCTACTTGCTATGGGATTGGAGGAAAATCCCACACAGACTTCTGCTTCTCAGTGAATAAAGGAATACATGGGAAAATGGTAACAGTGGATTCCTGTGAGGAGAAACTGCCTGGTTAGGAAATGAAGTGAGAAAGCTGATGTGCCCTTTAAATTTTGTATCTGGATTTACCTGCGCAGTAAGTTAGAATGTATATGCGCAATGGAAATAATAGGAAATGAGCTATGAACATACTCGACTGGATGTGAAAGTATATAGAAAAGACTCTGTACAGTGTAACTCCACTTGTATGAAACTCAAGAAAGATCCATCTAGAGCAAGAGAAAACAAACCAGTGGTTTTCTAGAGCTAAGGATGGACAACCTTGTTTCTAATGTCTTCCTCTTCTTCCTTTTTTTAATTTTTTCTCTCTAATCCTTTTTAAATTTTCACTGTATTGAGGGCATATTTACCGTACACAATTTTCTGGTTTGTTTTAGATTTTGTTATATGGCTACAGTTAAAGGTGCCCAATTAACAGTCACCAGTTTGTCATTTTCAAGGCTCTGTTCGATGCTCTTGTTATTACTGATTGTACTACTTTAGCCAAGATGACATAATTGTGCTAATCAGTTGCTCTTCCTGGTGTGCCAAGATGGAGACTGCCTAAGGGTCATAAACAGTAATGTAGGCCAGTAAGAGCCAAAGAGCCAGGGGCTGGGCCAAGTAGACATCAACTCCTCATCCCCAGTAAATTGAGGGTCTTGAAGCAGATCTAAAGCTGAGGATGTGGTGTGGGGCTGACCAGGAAGGGGTGAAGGAAACTCTTAGGAGTAATGAAAGTGTTCTACGTCTTAACTGAAGTGTTCATTATCTGGGTATTTAAATGTGGCAAAACTCACCAACGTGTACAACTAAAATGAGTGAATTTTGTTGTATGAAAATTATGTCTCTAAGTTTATTTAAAAGAAAGGTGTGTGTGTGTGATTTAAATCAATAATCAAAAAATTGTGGGTTTTTTGTGAGACTGTCTTTTTATCTATTTATTTTTGAGAAAGAGAGACAGACAGAGAGGAAGTCCCTCTTTGTAGTTCAGGCCAGCGCTGAGCTCACTATGTAGCCCAGGCAACCCTAGAACTCACAGAAATCCTCCTTTCTCTGCCTCCCGAGAGACCCAGCATTGTTGTTACCGGGGATCAAACCTGGGCCCTTGAGCACAAGCTGGAACCACTGAGCTAAATCCCCAATCCAATAATCAAAAAATCTTAAACCAACACAACCCTGTGCTGAGCCCTGGGGAAGGCAGTGCTCAGGAAGCCTGACCTTGTCAGAAACAGCTGGAGAGGAGAACGACTACAAGCATCCGCAGGTCCAGTCTACTGGCCACACCCAGTCAAGCCCTGGAACTCTAGAAAATGAGAGGCTTTTCAAGTCAACAAATAATCTTGAAAATCAAACTTGGACAGAAGCAAATTGTGAGTTGGCCTCTGCTCCTGACTTGCTCTTTGTGTTTAGCAACAAATGATCTCTGCTTAAACAAGCAGCCACTTGCAAGGGAAGCATCAGCTGAAGACCTGTGAGTCACAGATCCTCAGACTTGGAAGGACTCTCAGCAGTTCTGCCATGGTGAGGCCCACATTCTGTGACGAAGGACCTTCTTCCTCCACCGTAGAGGAATCACACCTCGGCGCACTCCACATACACCAGCCATCCCCATCTTCCTCCTCCTCTTCCCCTGTAAACATGCTCAGATTACTTCCATTGAAAGCCTCTGTCAGGGGGCCAGGGATTTAGCTCAGTGGTTCCTGTGCCTGCCTTGCAAGCACAAGGGCCCAGGTTTGATCCCTCATAACCACATACAACAATGCTGGGTGTGGTGGCTCACACCTGTAATCCCAGCACTTGGGAGACACAGGCAGGAGGATTACTGTGAGTTTGAAGCTTGCCTGGGCTACATAATGAGTTCAGGGCCAGCCCGAGGTACAAAGCAAGATCCTGTCTCAAAAAAAAAAAAAAAAAGAAAAGCATATGTTAGGGGCTGGGATTTAGCTCAGTGGTGCTGCACATGTCAGGCTGCAAGTGTAGCAGCTCTGTGAAAGAGCATGTGTTTAACATGCATAAGGCACTGGGTTCAATCTCTACCACAAAAAATTTTTTTAGTTTAAAATTTGAAAATATATATATATATATATATATACACACACACACACACACACACACACACACACACACATGTATATGCATACACACCGTGTAGATATAAATCACAAATATGGACAGAGATACACTGTTCATGGTTACTTCTCTAGCTACTATGCTTTCCCACCTTTCATATACTGAGCTTAAGAAGACTCCCTATTTGCAGTCTACACTTCCTTATCTCCCTGAACTGTCACACTACTTTGCTTAAACTAACATCATAGAAGCTATGAAAATTATGGTATTTATTAAAATATGCATAGCAGTTTTATCATAATATGTATCCAAAAAGTAAATCTAGCTGAAGTACCTAATGACAGGAAAATAGATGAACTATTAGAGTCCAAAAATTGAATACTACTGAACTGCTTAGCAGTAAAAACAAACTATTGACATAGACACAACATGAATTAATCATTATTATTCTAAATCATTATGCTGAAAGAAACCTGTTCTGAGAGAGTACATACACCTGGTAAGAATTCATTTACAGGAATTTCTAAAACAGGCAAATGGGGTCTATGGAAGAAAATGCCAAAAAGCTGTCCCTTCTGGATGCAGGGATAGAGGGGGTTTGGGCAAGGAGGCAGCACCCTGTGGAGATGGTAGCATCCGACATATTGGGATTTACATTACACAAGCATATGCCTTAGTCAGAACTCACGGAATGGTAGAGTCAAGATTGGTTTGTTTGTACCTAAAGAAAAAAAAAGCAAATTATTTACTCTTGTTAATCACATGCATTCTGAACTATTCAGGAGTAAAGTATACTAATGTCTGTAATGAACATGGATATGCATTAAAAAATAAGCTAGAGTGAAGGATAGGATAGATAGATAAGTAACAAATATAAGTCGCAGATATGGGAGGGATACACAGTCTTGGCAGTGAGGGGATACACTAAATTTGAACATCTTTGTAATGAAAGGCTGAGGGGTTATCATCACTAACTTTCTAAATGCTATAGTAAGTGAAATGGGAGAAGCCTGAGTTCAAATCCTGACACTACTCATCTGAGACACAACTCAAATTTGCCAAGACTCAATATGTTAATGGATGAAAGCAAATTGATAGATAACTATCGTGGGATTCCTGTGAGGATAGTATCAGAGACTATATACAAAGGACTTGGGAAACTTCAATGTGATCAGAATCTGCTTTTAAAAAACATAAATTAAGGCCAGGGATTTAGCTCAAGTCGTTTTACTCCTACCTTGGAAGCACAAGAGTGCAAGTTCAATCACCGGTATCACAAAAAAATAAAATAAAATAAAAATCAACAAAAAAAATTGTGAAGATCTTTACATCACAAATTTAAAGAAATTATGGCTTGAAAAAAAATAATTATTAGTTCTAATATTCCATAGCATAGTTACTAACTATGGTTGAGAACAACTGAATTTTTTTTTTTTCTTGAGGCAGGCCTTGAAGCCCCAGGTAGCTTCACTCTCACAGAGAGCTTCCTGCCTCAGCCTCTTGAGTGCTGGGGTCACAGGAGGGCACCAGCACGCCTGGCTGATTGTTTTATAGGCTGAGAGCATAGCTCATTGGTAAAGTCATTACCTAGAATATGAACATTCCTGACTTTGATTTCATCACTGAAAAAGAACAATGAAGCTAGTTGAGAAAATTTTGAAAGTTCCAACACAAATCACAAATAAGCAATGAATGTCTGATGTATAAATATGGCAATTGCCCAGATCCAACTACTATATTACATATTGTATAGATGCCTTAAAACATCACAGTGTCCCCTCATAAATGTGTACAGTTATTTTCTGTGTCAACTAAAATAAAATACTTGGGGCACTACAAATAGAGCTCAAAGAAAATGTGCACGGCCCTGGCTTCATTTCCCAGTACCAATAGGTAGATAAATAAATAAGTGTAATAAAAATTTTAAGTGTATTTTTCAAATGTAGAACTGCAGGTATCCATCAGTGGTACAGCACTTAGCATCTATGATACCCTGGGTTTGATCCCAAGAAGAAGGAAGGAAGAAAGGAAGGAAGGTAGGAAGGATGGATAGATGGATGGATGGGTGGATAAATGATTGGAAGGGAGGAGGGGGGAGGGAGGGAAGGAGGGAGGAAGGAAAACTAGAAGAGAGAAATTTCAAAGTTTTCAACTTGCAGCTATCAGGAAACAGAAAGAGCCTGGGTACCAGAAGCAGAGGGAACTGAAAACAGCAAGAGTGGCCTGTGACCTGACATTGAAGAAACCCTGGATAAGAGGCGAGGGGACTGAAAGACTGGAAAATACCCCTCCAGGAGGTGGTTCAGTTTCAACACTTCCCCAGGGCCAACAGGGTTTGGGGATCTCTGAGGACAATTTAGGAGTGAGAGTTCTGAATCAACTGTGGACTTTTAGTTGTACTCGCCGTGCAGCTCAGTAGCACAGCGCATGCAAGGGCCTGCAGCGGCCAGTACATGTGAGGCCCTGGGTTCAATCCCTAGCTCTACAAAAAGAAATCGATCACGACTTTTGAAGAAAGGCACACTCAGTGAAAAGAGGGCTAGAGAAGCTCCTCCAAGCCCCAGGCATGTAGACTACAGATTTCACCTTCCTGGTCAAAACACTAAGCTTTTGCCGAGGGATAGTGTGCTGTTGGATATATACCACCCACATTGTGCAATGATCCAGAGTCAAAAATTAACAAATAAACAAAAAACAGATCAGGCTGTTTAAACCTCCAGGGTGCTTTGCAAAACCAAAATAAAACCTCTTTGTATGGTCATTCCTACAATTCAGACAATATAGAGTCCTCTCAGAAAAAGAAATTACCTATGAAAATGGCATTATATAAAGTTTACACTCAACAAGAGTTTGCAGATTAAAAAAAAATAGGAGGAATGACTTTCTAAGAAATTCTGATAACTCAAAAATTATTGAGTATTTAAAATGATAAGACAGAAGAAAGTTGAAGCCATATTAAAATACCAGGAATGTTTTTTAAATAATCAAGTGAAACTTCTGGAAATTTTAAAATGTAGTCATCAAAATTAAAATTTCAGTGGGTAAATTTGTAAACTAAGTGGAGCTGAAAAGAAAATTTATAAATTAGAAAACTGCTGTGTAGAAATTACCCATAAGGGTGCACAAAGATAAAATGGTAGACAGTATGAAAGATAATTAATATAGGAAAAGGAAATGGAAAGGCTCAAGAAACATGCAATAAAAAAAGGGGCAGAGAGTTGGAAAAGGGTAACATCAAAATATAGTCATCAAGAATTTTTAATAATAATGAAAAACAAATTCTCATAAGAGTCATCTCAATCCTCAAGTAAATTAATTATAAATAAATTCATGTCTAGACACATCATAGTAAAACACTAAAACAAAAGCCTAAAAGTGACAAAGACTTACACTGCCTACAAAAGAACAATTAACTCTTACCACAGACTTCAGCAACCACAGATGCCAGAAAATAATGGAATATTCAAGGTTCTGCCATCTTCTGAGGAAAATAACTGTCAACTTCAGTCCTCACTATTCAGCTACGTTGCATTTAATAAGAGTGCAACTTAAAAACTTCAAAGAGATGCTACTCAGAGACCTTTAACGATAGCACAGTGCAAGCCCATATTGCAGAAAAAGGAAACTGAACTCAGAAGGAAGGAACAGGAGAGGTAAAATTGCATCGCAGAGGTAACTAAACAAGCACTAGCCTTAAAAATACACAGATAAAAGCAGCAGATGTCTGGCATGGAATGCTGGGAAAATGCATATCGGTTACTGATTCCTGACTTGTGCGCACCTCCTCTGTGACACGATTCTACATGTGTTTCAGTATGCAACTTAGAAGCATTTCTGCTTACAGCTGTCACATCCTGTTGCTCCTTGATGTCAGATGAGTTAAGAATATCCTTTCCAATTTAATCTTTTTAACTTTTATTGTCATTTTATCTTTTTGATTTTTGCCTTCTTTTAATGGTAAGAGAGAAGATTTCAGTTAGAGTAGAGCATACTACCTTTCTGAGTGGTAAGAACCTCACTAAATACATTTTTACCAAACTGGAAAAAAACTATTTCCACCCTCCTCCTCCTCCTTCTCCTCCTCTTCCTCCTCCTCCTCCTCCTTCGTCTTCTTCTTCTCGCTTTTGTAGTTCAGACTGGCCCTGAGCTCAGCCTTGAGCTCTCAGCAATCCTCCTGCCTCTGCCTCCCAAGTGTTGGGATTACAGGCGTGAGCCACCATTCCCAGCATTGTGGTATGTGGTCCTGATTGCTGGTGGGCATGAGGCACCACGTGTGGCATTGTTGTATATGGTTACCAGGGATCGAACTAGGGACCTTGCACTTGCAAAGCAGGCAACAGAACCATGAGCTAAATCCCCGGCCCTTCCGCTCTTCTTATAATGCTTCAAGAAGAATGATCTTCACCATCTGCCAAACTGCAGACCAGTCAGATTCTTACTAGTAAGACAAGGCTCTAGTATGAGCATTTTAGCAACCAAAACAGAGTCTAGGAAGTCACATAACATCACTTCCACTATGTCAGGGTAGTCACAATCTCCTCATATTCAAGAGAAAAGTGCATAGACTCTACTTCTAATTGGAAGGAGTACCAGAATTCGGATGCTCTAGTTTAAAATTGTCACCAGCATTAGAGAAAGCTGGAATATGATAAAACTAAAAATGAGCGGTTACCATCAAGTGACAACTGGGACCTCTAGCATTTATTGAGCATGTACTGTGTTCCGGGCGCTTCCATCTTACAGAAAAGGAATCTACACGCACACTGCTGATATGAATGCCCCAGGTCCTGCAGCTAATGAGTGACCCAATTCAAATCCAAGCAGTCACACAGCACGACCTCACTTTTACCCACTCTGCTAATTTATGAAGTCACAGAGCCCTGATGCCTCGTTTCAGTCCTACTCATAGGAGCTGCCTGTGAGGAATGCAAGCTCGAAGCCAGCCTTGGGGGCGGGAGGTGGCATCCTAAAGCAGGCTTCCTGTGTAAACAGGAGGCGCATGGGAAGCGGCACTGTGGTGCTGGGACAATGGGCAGTGAGCAGGCAGGGCCTCCTGTCTCCGGTGGGTGCTGAGGGCTGTGCACTGCGGGCAGGAACAGCTGGGGCCCGGATTCTCTGCCGCCCAGCCCAGGAGAGGAACTGCCCCTCTCGTGGCTTTCCCAGGAGGAAGTTCCCCACTGGTTCTCGGGAAGCCCTTCCCAGCACAGGCCTCAGCTGTGCCTGAACCTCCGCTTTCTTCTTCAAGACTGTGTTGTCTTTGGGGCTAATCTGGGAGAGAGGCTCTTCTGAAGTTCTATGACCTGGTGACTCGGAGGGTGTGGGCAAGCCAGGCCTGGCCCAGATGCCACTCCAGGATGCCAATCACCCCACTCCGTGTATGCAAAAGAAGAAAACAACAAGGGGTAGTAAACACACACACACACACACACACACACACACACACACACAAGATCCTTGAGATATGTAAAGCAAGAAGGCCCAACTCCAATCCCAGCTCCAGCTATGAGACATGATTTCCTCACTTGCAAAGTAAGGAAACTAGTATCTATTGAAAATAGTTGTTTGAATATTTAATAAAATAATGTACATAAAACCACCAGCTCTGATGAGGAGTTGCATAAATAGGAACAAGTGTTTGAAGAACTAAGAAAGGATGGATAGATGGGTCAGTGTTAAAGCACTTGTCTAGCATGTGTAAAACTCTTGATTCAACCTATAGAGCTGCAAGGTAAATAAATAAATGAAAATAGCCACATATGGTAGTGCATCCCTATAATCCCAGCACTTGGGAGGCTGAGGCATGAAGACTGCCACAACTTCAAGGCCAGTCTGTGCTACATAATGAGTTCAAGGCCAATCTAAATGCCATTGCAAGACTCTGTCTCAAAAAAACAAAAAACTAATAAATAAATATAATTAAACACACAGGAAGCTGCCCTACCTTTACCTGACAACCAGTGTTAGCAGCATCTGAACATTTACTGTCCAAGAGATCTTGTTACAATTAAAATACCAGTGGCCAGGCCGGGGATTTAGCTCAGTGGTTCCAGCACCTGCCTTGCAAGCACAAGAGCCCAGGTTCGATCCCCAGTAACTACATACAATGCCAGCATGGTGACTCACACCCACCAGTAATCAGTACCACATACCACAGTGCCCAGTGTAGTGGCTCACACCTATAATCCCAGCACCTGGGAGGCAGAGGCAGGAGGATTGCTGAGTTTGTCTGAATTCAGGACCAGCCTGAACTACAAAGGAAGATCCTGTCTTAAAAAACTAAAAGAAGGGCTGGGGAGTTAGCTCAGTGGTTCCAGCACCTGTCTTGCAAGCGCAAGGGCCCGGGTTTGATTCCCTAGCAACCACATACAATACTGGGTGTGGAGACTCACACCCAGCAGCAACCAGTACCACATACCACAGTGCCGGGCGTGGTGGCTCACGCCTGTAATCCCAGCACTCGGGAGGCAGAGGCAGGAGGATTGCTGTGATGTGAGATAGAGGCTGAGCTCAGGGCCAGCCTGAACCTATCTCAAAAAAAAACCCCCCAAAAAAAACCCAAAAACAAACAAACAAAAAAAAAAAAAACTAAAAGAAAAAATATCAGTTGCCACACAACAGGGCAAAGCTCCTCGGGCTGGGAATCCATGAATTTCAAAAGCCCTGGCCCTTCCCAGTCACCTCCCACTTCTCAGGCTACTCCTACACAGTGATTTTGCACTCTTTTCTTTTGTCTTTCCTTCAGTGTTTTCCTCTTCTCTCTGTCCACATCCTCCTTAGGCTGCCTCATCTTGTCCCATCTATAGGCTAAATCAGTAATGGCAAAACCCTTAGTGACCACACGCTAAACTGCAACGCCCAAACTACCTGTTTATCATCAAGTGCCAGCACTCTAGTTAAACCTGAATACTGAGGTTTTAGTTTAGGAAAGAACAACTCTACCTTAATATCTATTGCTTTAAAAGAAAAACACAGTAATATGTGTGCCATAGTTTTGCTACCACTGGGCTAGATGCTCTCTAATCTCTCCTGAGTCCACCTGCCTCCCAGGCATCTCTTGTGTTTTAGGCACCTCAAATGCAACGTTTTCCACACGGTCTTTATCATCTCTCCCGTGTGAGGGAACAGGTCCCAGGGAACAGCCACAGCCTCCACCTAGACTCAACCTGGAGGGCGGCAGCAGGACACCTGGACCCGTGTGTGCAATTGTGTGTACATTCTGTGTCCATTTATAGGGACATCAATGTGCAGGGTGTGCGTGCAACAGTGTGCAGGAGCACAGAGGGGCTGCATAACTGTACCAGTCTATTCGGTACCTCTTCATACTAAGAAAAGGCCATTCCTTGGCACATAACATGCAGAGGCCCTTGTCCAGGTCTGGAACCCATGAAACCCATTCCACATCAAAACCCAGTGCCTTAACGAACGCTTCAGCCACCTCCACATCAAGCGTGGCCTCCTATGGGACTTCATCTGTCCCCATAGCCATGCCTACTTTGGGGGGAGCAACTCTGCAGTCTCCTCAGATCCACCAGCTCATCAATCCATGCTCAGTTGCTGCTCCAGGCCAGCCCTACCCCCTGAGGGCTCCTGTAAGGGGTTCCCTGAGAGCTTTCAGGTCTAGCTGCGAAGGAGGATGGACTTGGGCTGGTTACGGGACTGCCAATGGCTTGTGCGCGTCCAGGACGTGTGCGTAAGGCTTGCACGCGGCAGCCTGCGCCCCGCGGCCTCTGAGAAAGATAAAGCGGTCAGACCCTGCCGCGGCCCGCCGCTTCCGGCTGGCCGCCCTGGGGGAAGTGGCGCAAGTGGCGCGGTACAAAGCGAGGAAGCCCCTGTCCTCGCCTCCGCCCCACGAGACCGCCGCGGAGCTGAGTCGCGTCCTGCGCCCAGAATCCAGGCAAGCCAGGCGCACCAGGAAGCTCCACCCAAGAGCCCAGTGCACTGCGCCCCGCACTCTCTCATTCCAAAGTTCCCTCCTCTGCGTGTCGGTGCGGTGCCTCGCTGTCCCTGACTGCTCACACTGGGGCTGCAAACACTGCCCAGGATTTCCTCCTGCCCTGCTTCCACTTCTCACAGAACTATTGTTCAGTCTGAACCAATTCACACTCAAGTGTCAATGACTAAAAGTATTGAATCTTTTATTGTATTTTACTTTATTTTTGAGACAGGGTCTCACTTTGTGGTTGAGCCTGGCCCTGACCTCAGCCTGGAACTCACAGCAATCCTCCTGCCACAGCCTACAGAGAACTGGCCCTTGTGCTTGCAAGACAGGCACCAAAACCACTGAGCTAAATCCCTGGCCCCAAAGTATTAAATCATTTACCAGAGTAAATCTTCATCTAAAAGAAAGTAGTTCTAAATATGGAATCCCATGCATTTCTTCAATATACATTTTCTGCCAGGCACACTATACACCAGGCATAAAAGAATAGAAAGGTAGTAAGAGGTTTAGCACAGTGCTAGGCAGGTGCCCATAATCCCAGTCACTGGAGAGCAAGAAAGGAAGATCACTTGAGCCAAGGAGTTCTGGGCCAGTGAGACAGACTTCTTAAGGAAAAAAAAGATGAGTGAGAACACGGCCCTGCTCAAGGAGTTCAGCATCTAGTAGAAGGCAGACAAATTACCAAATAAACTTGTGTTTTCTGGGACAGAAGAAAGCACAGACCCGGTCCCCCGGGAGCCTAAATGCACCCAGGTTGCTCATGTCCAGGGCCAGGGTGGAGAAGGCGGACAGAATGAGTGCTGAGCAGTAAGAAGATGCTGGCAGGCAGGTCGCCTTCCATCCCCACAAGGGCACCCGGCGGGTCCACATGGCCAAATGACCTTCAGCTCTAAGTGAGAGGAGGCCTGTAGAAGGAAAGGGCGTCCAAGGGTAAAAATTCTGAGATAGACAGAGGACCCATTAAGAGTGAAGGCCAGGTCCGCTGTCCTTCTAACATAAACCCCTAGAAAAATGTTGAATTTTATACCTGACACTCAGTGATCACATATGAGGGGGGATCTCCTCAAAATCAGACTGAGGAAAACTCTTTGAGGACAGAGATGAGGTCTTTTCTTCTGTCTACCTGAGCTCTCACAAGTACCAGGGTCTCTTGCAGTAGGCAGCTAAAAGTACCCCCAGGCTGTCCCCTGTCCCCTGACACCTGCAGTGGCCATGGTGGGCAGTCAACCCTGCTGTGTCCTTCTGCGGGGATCTGAGACCTCTCAGATTGCCTAGCCTGCCAGCCTTCCCTTACCTTTCCCTTCTCTGCTGGGTGGCTGCCGGAGGAACAGACTTGGGAGGGCCCTCTGAGAGGAGAGCTCACACTTCATCATTCTGCCTCCCTCGTGGAACAGGGGTTGAGCAGATGCCTGTGAAGAAGTAGGTGCCGTGCCAGGGAGCTGGGACATTTGTCAGACATTATTTTCTTCCTTTCTTCTTGGGAGGAGGATCCTGCCTAATGTCTTTCATAACCACAAAATCAGCTGCTTCCTCATAGGGACTGTTTTGAGTCTCATTGTCATAAATAGAAGAAAAATCCCTCATTTATACTGCCTATCTTTGTCAGTTCTACCTCAGGGCAACCAAGGTGAATCATTAATGTTTTTCTTTATGAATAGTTTTAGCTCAGGAAGAGTGATAGGATTAAAGCAACACTGCTGTGCAAACCCTGAGGAGTAAAGGCTCTAGGCAGCAATCAGTAGAGGCTGTTAAAATGTACAAGAAAAATAATTCAGACAACAGTGGGTCCTGATGGAACTACCAGCACTATGGATGAAGCATTCTTGCCAAAATAGCAACTCTATCCAGTCAAACCTCTATGTCTACTGTTGTCATCTTTCCGTCATAACCAATACTTGACATCACTCAGTTTGCAAAGGCACAGCCCCAGTGCACAGCCTCTTCTCACTAGGTCCCATCCACCCAGCCCAGACCCCTGCCCAACAGTGCCACTGGCTGGACACCAACCCTTTAGAGCATGAGTCTTTGGAGCACACTTTAGATCCCAAAGATACCATCTACCAATGCAGCACAGCTGCAGAGGACAGAGCAGGTTAAGGAATGCCAAGGGGAGGCAGGCAGCAAAATCTAGTCATTGCCTGCTTTCTTTGACAGATGCATTCCAAGTAGGAATTAAGTAGGTTAAAAGAGACACATTAACCAAATGTAATGTATAAATCTTGTTTGGACACTTATTCAGAAAACAAACTTAGGGTCAGTGATTGTACCACATACCACAATACTGGCTGCGGTGGCTCACGCCTGTAATCCCAGCACTCGGGAGACAGAGGCAGGAGGATTGCTGTGAGTTCGATGCTCACCTGGGCTGCATAGTGAACTCAGGGCCAGTCTGAATTACAATATGAGACCCTGTCTCAAAAATAAATAAAGAAATAAAAAATAAAGGCACAGAGTTCAGTCCCCTGCACCATAAAAGAAAGGAAAAGGCAAAAGAATCACAAACTGAAGCCAAGCCCGGGCAACATAATAACTTAGCAAACCCCTGTCTCAAAAATGTTCACAGTGAAGGCCCTAGGTTCAATCCTCAATATGATAGAAAATTCATATACTTATATTAATATATTTTAATGTTAATATTATCAGTACAATGATTGGTAATTATTGGGTTTTTTTAGTGCTTCTTCATTGTACTCAGTTTCTTTTTTTTTTTTTTTTTTTTTGCAGTACCACAGATCAAACTCACAATCTTGCACTTGCAATGCAGGCAGCTGCACCACTGAGCTAAATCCCCAGCCCCTTGCTACAGTGTGTACTAAATCTTTGCAAAGAAATCTTCTCAAGAGCCCTGCAGCCTGGGTACTATCATTATCATCTGCAGATGAAGGAATTAAGGCCCAAAGTGGTTGAATAACAAGCTCAAAGCCACACACCAAGTAAAATGCAAAGCCAGGGGCTCAGGAAGCCCTGCTGAGTCCCAAGCCCATGTGATATCCCACGGCCCCCACCCCACTTATCAGTATCGTCTTCCCCAGGTGGAGGCATCACTCCCTGTTTTATGGAAGCAGCTGGGGCGCTGCTGAATGATAACTGGTTAAGTCAAGGATGCCTGTACCTCTCAGTCCCACAAACCCACCTCAGCAGACATGTGCAGGAAGGCCCATGGCCCGTGGTGTTACTACTGGTAATAGTGGAGAAGAGGAAATAGCCCAGTGCCTCTCAATAGGAATGCAGATAAACGGCAGTGTATTCGTACAATGGAATGGTGCCGTGCACAGAAAATGAGTGGTGCTTGTCTTTGTATGTCAACCAGGAACTTTAACAAACATACAGCTGAATAAAAAGGCAGGCATGTGTCTTTCTGTACAACAGGATGTCACTTATATAAAGTTATGAAACTTCAAATGACACTACGCGTCACCTATGTGTACATGCAGTCCAAGTGTAAGAATAGGTACAGGAAGATTAAACACCAAATGTGCCATGGCAATTACCACAGGAGAAAGGGAGAAAAGAAGGCTAAAGAATAGTACAGAATGATTCCCAACAGTACCTATAAGAACTATGTTCTTTTATCTTATTTTTTTGTGTCATCATGAATTGAACGCAGAGCCATACCCATGCTAGGCAGACACTCTTGTTCTGGGCCATATCCCCAACCCTGTTGTATCAATTTCTCAAACAGAAAAATGTCTGTTTGTGAGCCTGTGATGAAACAGGAATCCCATAGACTACTGGAAAAATGTATATTGGTTCAATCTAGGAGGATAAGGGGGCATCAGAAATCAAAGTCATGCATATACCTACAAAATTAGTTCTCTAAGACTCTACATTACAGTATTGTTTATAAAAGCAAAGAACTGGAAATAATCTAATTACCAAGCAGCTCTAAGAATAAAATGCAGGGATATGGAAAGATTTCTAAGGTAGGGAACACTGAGCAATAGGTGATATACCATGTGCAAAAAGTGAGAGAGCATATAGAAGTATGTGCTTTTGTCATTATATGTCTCAGGAATGATATACATGAGACCCACGGTTGCTGGCTGCCTATGAGAAGAGTAACTTGGGGACCTAGAGGGAAGGAAACTTTTCACTAGAAACCTTGCATTTATTTTTTTAATTTTGGTCCATATGAATATATGGCCTATTTTTAAAAAAAGATTAAATTGGAAAGCTGTGAAGTAAGGCGAGGCTCTCCAACTGCTAGTAAGAAAATGAGAATAGGAACTGAAGCTCAGGCTGTGTCATCTCCTCCTCCTGGCCATCCCAGCTTGGCACTGTCTACAGGTAACATCCCCAAGCAGGGGGATCCCCGCTCTGTCTGCTCTGGTTCCCTCTGTGGCTTAGGGCTCCCTTCACCCACTCGAGGCTCCCTGCACAGATGTGCTGCTTCTCCCAGTCCTCACAAGTGCCACCTCCAAGCAATAGGAGAAAGGAGCACCTGGAGCAGGGCACACCAGGATCTTTGACTGGCCCCTCACAAGGCCCCAAAACCCTGACTTTTGCTTCCCCCAACAAAAGCTTGCTTGTACACCACAGCAGCTTGTCGGTAATTACCCCCAATTACAAAGCCAGAGCCCAACTAGGCCTCAATTAGTCTATAAAGGGGCCCTGGAGAGCTTTGCTGCGGGAAGTGTAGAGGTCACATGTGACCTCTGCCCACAGGGTACACTCTTTGCCATCACACCAGGATCTTAAAGATTTGGAAACTTGGTACCAAGTGGTCCTGAGAAGACCCCAGAATGATTTGGGTCTGGATGTTCCCCCAAAACTCCATTTATTCAGAGGTAGTTGAATCTGGAATGTGTGATGCAGGGTTGATTAGTCTGCCACCATCCCAGTAGTCAGCATAAGATAAAAGGAGCAGAAAGATGCTGTTACTCACTCTCTCTCTCTCTCTCTCCTTACCTTTGCTGCCTTGTGCATGCTCTGTTGTTTTTCCTCTGTGATGTGTGTTTTCCCTGTCTTGGAGCCAGTAGATTATGGACTATGAACTATAAACCAGATAAACCCTGCCCTTCTAATTTTGGTGTCAGGTATTTTGTCTCAGCATCGAGAGAAAAGAAACTAACAGAGCCCCACAGTGACCATTCCATGCAGAGCGCAGGTAGCTACTCTATCTGGAAGGGCAGCTCCCCAGACTTCCTGCCCTCTCCCTGCTCACACCACACACATTCTCCCCACTTACCTGTTTTCAGGACCAGGTGCGATATCTCCAGGCTATCACCTCCTTCTCAGCTGAAATGCACATCTTTGGACAAAGGCTGCAGAAAGATGTCCAGGCTGTGGCCTTGAAGCTAACAATGAGCATGTTTCAGATACTGGAAGAAGGACTAAATGCCCATCTCTTCCCAGGAAAAGATTTCTGACCTCTCTGTTGTATTGTCCACAAATAGATTGTTCCCTTAACCAATCTTCTCCTGCAAATTCCTTGAGAATAATACCATCAAACTTCTGGGCCCAGGGTGTGGTAGGCTGTGAAGGTTTCACCGAATTGAGTTCACTCACATCTTCTCAGTAAGTGTGCACAGCTGTAAGGAGAGAAATTCTGTGCACATACGTGTGTGTGGATAGCAAGCCTGAGTGTGAGACGGTGTCTGAGTGAGGACTAGTCGGGTCTCCTAACTTAGAGCTAGGTTTGGTCAGAAGAAAGGACTTCCTGATTTGGGAGGGACAGAGGTGCAACTAGGATGTCATGTGCCACTGATGAACTGGGCACTTTGGGCAAGTTACTTAATTGCAGTTTCCTCATCTGTAAATGGGAATAGTATCACTCTTTTAGGTTTGTCATTAAAAATGAAAAAGGTGTAGGGCCAGGGATTTAGCTCAGTGGTTTCGGCATCTGCCTGGCAAGCATAAAGTCTTGAGTTTGGTCCGTGGTAACTACATACCTCAGTACCAGGCATAGTGGCTCATGCCTGTAATCCCAGCACTCCGGAGGCAGAGGCAGGAGGATTGCTGAGTTCAGGACCAGTCAGAACTACAAAATGAGACCTTATCTCATTAAAAAAAAAAAAAAAAAAAGAACATGCTTGCTTTCTCTAACAGACTGCTCCTCTTCCTGTAACACAGACATATATCTTACATGAACTTGAATCCTTATTCAAGGTTAGGATCAAGGATAGACAAGGGATAGTAGTTATCTTAAAATATACACTCTTAAGCAATACTGTTTTTAATTGATTTTATTGAGATATATATACATATAGATATATGTATATACATATGATTTCCAGCATTGAGGATTGTACCAGTACATGACATACCTTAATTTTCATTTTTTCCCATTCCCATGCCAGCAATATTATTTTAAAAATCCTTTTACCCTGCCTACCTCCCTGTCTGCAACTTCTCCACTTGAAGATACTCTGTCACAAGCTCTTCACATGCAAGGCAATTTGCCACACCTTAGAGCCTTCAACATTGCGTTCATGCACCATGTATAGATGGCAGAACTTTTGAGGTACTATGTTTAACTCTTAAAATAGTAGCCATGACATTATTCAGCCCCAAACTAATGCTCAATGCATAACAGGAAAAAATTGTATGTTGTGGGGGAATTTTGTTGTATTTCTTAAAATACATCATTTCCTAAGCAAGAGTTGGAATCTAATAGCAAGGTATTCCCTGTTCAAGACTGAACACTGCCTTGGAGATTGGAGGAGATATCAAAGGATGCCCCTCTAGGAATTCCCTCTCCTAGAACATCCCAGCAATCCCTGGACGGTGGAAGTCCTCCAGACCCCTCTGTTATTTCTTCCAGCGTTAGCTCAGCTGAGTAAAGACCTTCTGCCCTGAGGGAGACGAGCATTACACTCCAAGGGGCAAAAGGGCACTGGTAAACTTGTAATCCAACATCACATCGGTGAGGAAAGAAAGAATCAAAGCTTGGCACCATGGCAGGTGCCTGCAGTCCCATCTCACCCAGACACTGAGGTGGAAGATTACTCAGGCCCACAGCTGCAAGACGGGCCCGGGAAACAGCAAAATCCTCTCTCAAGTAAAATAAAATAAAACAAACCCAAGAAGAAACCCAGAGCTCCGTCTTGCTGCCTTCTAACCCAACTCCCTACAGCAGAGAGGCAGAGGCTCAATAAAACACCTAACACCTGGAAACACGCTCACCTCAGAGAGAGTACTGTGGCAAGTGGTTTCTCTCTCTCTCTCTCTCTCTCTCTCTCTCTCTCTCTCTCCCTCTCCCCTCTCTTTCCACTCCATCTACTGTCTCCAACTCTCTCCCAAACACACATTTGGGGAAATGACTCTGCTAATCCCAGCCAGGCTGACTAACACGTGCTGGCCTCAGGCCTGGCGCTGTGTGGATGTGTGTGATTCCCATTCCCGCGGGCGCAGCCAATCCTAGCCTTCACCAAGCTGCAAAACCAAAAGGACGCTGGTCCGGCTTGATGTGCACAGCCATCAGGTGCATGCTCTGCGCCTTCCGCGTTCCGAAAGCCCCGGAGGCCGGGCTCCTAGTCAAGGAGCCAAGAGGTTACCCTGCAGCGCAAGCCGGGCACTGGCGGAGCAGCAGCGTGTGAAGAGGCACCACTCTGGCCAGTCTTCCACCAACGCATTCAAGATCTGAACTAGCACACGTAACAGGCGACTGTGAAAGATTGTGGAGATGTGGCGAGGGCCGATCCTGAGCTGAGGAAGAGAGTGGGGGAGAGAATTGCATGAAGGAATGTGACCGCGCAGATCCAGGGCCCACCGGGTGGAGGGGCAAGAGGGTGGGAAGGCTGCGAAGCGCCGCTGTTGCTGAGATGCGGGGGAAGTACTAATAAGCTCACTGAAGCTCCAGTTCGGGCCAAGCGCCCCACAGAGACTATACCCACAGTCCCCGGGATGCACAAGAGCAGGAAGGTAAGGAGTGTTTCTGCAGCGACTTCCCTCCGAGAAAGGGGACCAGGACGTGGCTGTATTGCGGTGCTGGGTGGTGCCGGGAAGACTCTGCCTGCCTCGTGCACCTAGCTACTCTCGGGCGAACTGGATGCCCCCCCCCCCGCCGCTGCTGCGGGATTCTCTACCGCAACGCAGAGTGAACGCTCGGTTCATCCCCTCGGAGTGGATTGCTGGAGCCGGTGTCTGCGCCTCCCACGCACGGGGGCCGGTCTTCGGGGAGGCTCGACAGCCCAGCGAGGCCAAGCTCTTCCGCGGGTTCGTGGCACGGCACGCGCGAGCGACGGGCAGGAGGCACTGCTGGGCCAGAGTTGTGGCTGAGGGTCCCTGGAAAGCCGCCGCCAAAGAGCCTGTGAGCTCCGCTAGGCTCAGGTCCCAGGCCCTGAGGATGGGTCCCACCTTGGGCCCTCTGTCACCACCATGCTGCAGAAAGACAGTGGCCCTGGGCCCAAGTGCACTGTCCGACAGAATCCTGACCTCTCTCTAAGAAGCAGGACCCACCCAGCCCGCCTGAGGGAGTTGAGAATTAAACCAGAGCCGGTGGGCATCCGGAGCGCCCGCCTCACTCACCTCAGGGTAAACCTCGCCGATGGAAACTCTGCCCCACCCTAATTCCCCCCAACCCTCCCCCACCCACCCCACCTCCGCGCCCAGCCCCTTGCTTCTTCCGAAGAGGATGGAGCAGCCCTGGAGGCGATAGCGGAGCCACCTTTTTTCCTAGTTTTCCCGTGCCTGGCCCCTGTGCGCGGCCAAAGGCACCCATCTCCACTGAGTTAGGGTTCCGTTCTTAGAAAGGACAGCCAGAAATCAATAACTGGTAGGGCGGGTCTCCCCTTCTTCCCACTCTGAAAGTCCTTTAGGGGATTCTTTCCTTTACCCCCGCCCCCTCCGCAAGCCCACAACCTCCTTCAAGGCTGAAAAGGGAGCTGAGTGTGGAATTTGGGGAAGTGATGACACACACAACAATGCTGTTACACCTGGCTGCTGCGGAGCTGAGCAGCGGAAATGCCGGGGAGAAAGGAGGGAGACAGAACCAGCCTGGGTGGCCGGAGAAACACAAGGAAAAAGACAGAGCAGCCTGCACCAGGATGGGGCCCTACACGGCTGTCGTCCCCCCCCCCTCAGGCCGGAAGAGCCTCTGCACCAGCCCCGGCCCTGCCTCAGCACCCCTGCCCGTAGCCTGGGCACAGATGGTAGAGAGGAAGAAAAACACCTGCACTCCTGCTCAGAGAGCAGCCTCTGGAATGCTGGAGAAGGGCTGCTCCAGGGGGGTACGGGGGGGGGTGGTTTCAGTAAGGGGTGGGGGCCAGGCCTTAGCTGGGACAGCTCGGAAGAGCCTAGCTCCCTCCCACCCCGGCGGCAGGGCCAGGGTTGCCCCATGAGCTCTCTGGAGCCATCTTGGAGATGCTGAATTCCACAGCACCACAGCACCCTGTCCAGCCTTCTTTTCATCTTGGGAATGTGGATCAGAGGCACATTCACAGAAGCCAGCAGACAGCAGTGAGAGTGGCCTGTGCACGGTGGAGCCACAGGCCTCAGGCTCTCAGAGAGCGCTCAGAGACTGGGCAGCCTGGGAGGACCAGTAATGGCAGGGACTGAGCTGCCCCTCTAGACATGCCAGTCACTACAGCACATCTGCATAACATGTGTTCGGCCACCTTCCTCCTCAGGGCATCCTGGACCTTCCTCAGCACCTAAGAGCCTGGGGTTTGAGGGTCCAAAACGTCAGCCATCTCTGTCACACTCTACAACCGCACACTTTTTATTAAGGCTAAGTGAAAAAGCATACTGTTAGAAGGCACACCTGGCTCTGATGCCAGCACAGATCTCTTCAGTCTCTGTAATACGCCGAGGAAATCGGGTTCCATTCAGACTTCTGCTAAAGGTAGATTGGAACTCAGTCATGAACCTTTAGGAAAAGATCAGAAAAAAATGTCTCATTGGACAATTTAAGCAAGTGCTTCCCCCAATCTGTTGTTTTTCTTCCAAATCTATGACAGAATTATATATTTTGAGCAGGAGAAAGGCAGGGATGACTTGTGAAAAGCAGAAATGAAAAGAGGAAAAGGAAGAAAGGAAAGAATGCTATAACCATGAAACCACTTATCCTGATAGGATACAAATACCTATCTACAAGTATAAATGTGCTCTACTTCGTAAATGTAAGTTTCACGATGTACATGTGCATACCTGTGTTTATGACCAACACACTTGCACCTGGACAACAGATATCTCATGCATTTCAAGGACAGCTCCTCCCCTCAGTCTTCCCTATGTGACACCTGTTCACACAAGCCTAGAGTCCCCAAAGCCCAATAATGTCGTCATCTGCGTCGGTACAGAGGGCCCTCTACTTGGTACTGTTAAGTACACACCACCCGGGAGGACTCTCACACTGATTCCGGAGAGGGGTCTAGTTCTGAGGTGGTTTAGGTGGGCGATCCTGGGTCCTTTCTTGCCCCATCGCCCTGCGAGCGAGCGTGAGGGACAGGCAGGCAGAAATTTCTTTCTCTAACGACACGCGCTTCTAGGCTTGTCCTCCCCCCTCAGCCACAGCAAAGCCCTCCCCACACCACCCTAGAGAAGCTTCCTCGCTGCCCTGCCCCTCCCCTGGCCCCAAGCTAGAAATTTAGCCCCAGGACTTCAGCAAAGAGCAGAGCAAGAGTCGTTTTCATTCACCTGAAAGCTCTGAGGAGGCTTAGAGGGCCTCTCCGCGCTGGGGCCCGAGCTCCCCGGCCCTGGGCCGACACAGGCGGCCCCCTCCGGGGCCCTCGGCATCTCCCGGCCCAGTCCGCCGAGCAAGCACCGGCAGATTCCAAGGGCTCGTGAGAGCGTGAGCCCGGCTGTCTGCTGGGCCCCCGAGGCTCGCCGAGCGGGGGCAGACCGGTCCGGGCTGTGCGGGGCGTTTACAAAAAGTGACTTGAAGATGAACTCGCCCGTGCGCGGCTGGCTGCCCCGCTATAGGGGCGAAGGCGCCTGACGCAAGCGGAACTCGGCGGAGCCCATACGAATCAGAACACAGCGAGACTCCTGGCGCACTAGGGACTCCAGGAGGCAGCTCCGCCAGAGACGCGGGTCGTGGCTCGGGAAACCGGGGTGGGGGAGGGGAGGCGCAGAAAAGAAAACCCACCGAGGCGGGGACTGGCCGGGCAGGGAGGAGCGGCGGGGCCGGAGCCCCTCTCCGTTGGGCAGACTCCCCATGGCCAGAGGCTGAGCTCCACTCCAGCCAGCTGCTCCCTAGGGGAAGAGAAAGAAGAGCTCGAGCAGCCAGAGGCCTCCAGCGAGCAGCATCCGCAGGCTCCAGAAGTTTGAGACTCGGCGGGCGGCGGGAGGACTTGTGCGCCCCGACTCCGCGGAGCCACTGCCCAGCGAGCAGAGCGGGGTGGCCGGGCCGAAGCGCGGCGCCTTTGTCATGATGGCCAGCTACCCCGAGCCCGAGGACGCCGCAGGGGCCCTGCTGGCCCCGGACACTGGCCGCGCAGTCAAGGAGCCCGAGGCGCCGCCGCCAAGTCCGGGCAAGGGCGGCGGAGGGACAGCCTCGGAGAAGCCTGACCCGGCGCAGAAACCCCCGTACTCGTATGTGGCGCTCATCGCCATGGCGATCCGCGAGAGCGCGGAGAAGAGGCTCACGCTGTCTGGCATCTACCAGTACATCATCGCCAAGTTCCCGTTCTATGAGAAGAACAAGAAGGGCTGGCAGAACAGCATCCGACACAACCTCAGCCTCAACGAGTGCTTCATCAAGGTGCCGCGCGAGGGCGGCGGCGAGCGCAAGGGCAACTACTGGACGCTGGACCCGGCCTGCGAGGACATGTTCGAGAAGGGCAACTACCGGCGCCGCCGCCGCATGAAGCGGCCCTTCCGCCCGCCGCCCGCGCACTTCCAGCCCGGCAAGGGGCTCTTCGGGGCCGGAGGCGCGGCGGGCGGCTGCGGCGTGCCTGGGCCGGGGGCCGACGGCTACGGCTACCTGGCGCCCCCCAAGTACCTGCAGTCTGGATTCCTCAACAACTCGTGGCCCCTGCCGCAGCCGCCCTCGCCCATGCCCTACGCCTCCTGCCAGATGGCGGCGGCCGCTGCGGCTGCAGCAGCGGCGGCCGCGGCCGCGGGCCCGGGTAGCCCGGGAGCGGCCGCTGTCGTCAAGGGGCTGGCTGGCCCGGCGGCCTCGTACGGGCCGTACTCGCGTGTGCAGAGTATGGCGCTGCCCCCCGCCGTAGTGAACTCGTACAACGGCCTGGGAGCCCCGCCAGCCGGACCCCCGCCGCCGCCGCCACACCCGCACCCGCACCCGCACCCGCACGCGCACCATCTGCACGCGGCCGCCGCGCCCCCGCCCGCGCCACCGCACCACGGGGCCGCCGCGCCGCCCCCCGGCCAGCTCAGCCCAGCCAGCCCGGCCACCGCCGCACCCCCAGCGCCCGCGCCCCCGAGCGCACCGGGCCTGCAGTTCGCCTGCGCCCGGCAGCCCGAGCTCGCCATGATGCACTGCTCGTACTGGGACCACGACAGCAAGACCAGCGCGCTGCACTCGCGCCTCGACATCTGAGATCCACCGCCTGCCTGCCTGCGCGGACAGATGCCAGGATGCCGGGACGCGAGTCGCCAGCCCGGGTCGCGGCCACAGCGGCCAGCCCGGTGGTGCACGCTCCAAGGATGCCTCTTGACCCAGCCCCGCGACCCTTCTGTGCCTCCTCGCTTCCCTCACTCCACCCGCACCCTTTGTCCCCTCCGCTTCTCCTCCCGTGCTCGCCTCCTGCCCTCGGCGCCCTCGCGTCCCCCTGGCCCGAGGTCGCCTCTCCGCGTTCCGCAGGCCTCGCCTCCTCCCCGAGCCCCGGAGCCCGAGCACCTCGCGCCAAAACTCACCTCAAAGAGAGCGCCCCGGGCGAGATGCAGCGCGCCGCGGCGGCGCGGACCTCCTGGCTTCTCTTTCGGGTCAGTGGGCCCGGCTCGGCTTTTCCCGACTGTCCAGGCTGGGCCAGTAACAGGACTCGTGCTGCGCCGCTGGAGAAAGAGAGGAACTTGTCAGATCGCTCAGCGAGCCCTCGTGGAGCTGCTCAGAGCTGCTCGCGGTGGGGCCCACGGGGCGGGGCGGGGGTTGGGCCCAAGCGGGAGCCGGGCAGCGGCTCCTCGGCGGCCTGCGCTCGGCTCCCACCACAGCCCGCTCCAGCCGCGCTCCAGCCCCGCTCCGAAGGAGTCTGCGCTTCCTCGGCTCTTCCTCCTGGCAGCAGGAACTTCCAGACTCGGCGACTGGCGAATATCTTGCTAGAAAGATCGGTGGGGCTTTTTTAGATGAAAGTAAAAACTATTTTTTTAAGGAAAAAAAAAAAAACATTCACCGGGAAAACATTCACCGGGAAGTATTATGGCCTGGGATTTTGCTAAAATCAAACATCAAAATTAAAAACGTTGGTGTTCCTCATCTTTTCTTCGGGGAGAGTTGCAGTAGAATTCCCGTCGGGCCTTCAAAAAGCTGCGTTCATAGAGGTAGGAAAAAATAACCGGTAAAAGATGGTTTTGTCTATGAATCTAGGGAGTTTTCCTCTCTTCCTATCTGAAAACAAATAAAACTAAGAAACAAATTTCCCCAGATCTTGGGGTATAAACCCAGATGCCAGAGACCCTGCCGACCCGGCACATGCTGCAGGGACCCCTGCTCCCCTTTCTAATTGTTCGTCAAGCGTCTGGCTTCTCCCACCTTGGGAAGGAGAAATGTGAAACTCGGCAGGGCAGTGAACGGCCCAAGCGGGCTTGTGGCCCCCGAGCTGGCTGGCCCGGAAACCTAGACCTGGTTGTGTACTGTGCTGTTTTGGGGACCAAATTTTTTAGCAAGAACTAGAGCACTTTTGTTATATTTGTGTGTGTGCGTGCACGCGCGCGTGTGCATGTGTGCGCACATGGTATGTCAATTCTCCAATGAATTTTTGTGGTTTTTTTTTCTTTTAACACGGACTTTATATATTATTTTCTTTGTGCCCTTGTTGAGCAGCTGCCTGAAACAGACCTTTTCAGAAAAAATGTTGACCTTTTTCACAGTGAGCTAAACAAGGGTGGAGAGCAACCAGGGCAGTGGCATCTTTGAGTGGTACTGCGGGAGGTTGTTTGTTTTCTGTGTCATCGCTTGTCTGTTGTGGCTGGTTAACAGCAGCAGAGACTTTGTCTCCCCACTTTGTCCCTGAGGCGCTACTGTACGGGGATTTGTTCTGTTTTTGCACCCATACAAGTTCCTGTTTTTGCCTCTCACATAATTATACAAGGTGTATGGGCTGTGTTTACATTATTGTCCTCTTTTTATTTTTTTAATCAAGCAGCCTGAAGAGTTTGCTCTTGTTACATTAAGTTCTGATTTCAGAACTGTACCATCATCTTCCAACCTCTTTCAAACGTCATGAGTGACTGATTTCCTTGTTATTTTTAATAATCAATTCATTCACTTTGAGATATGAAGAAGAGATTCAGGGCTTTCAGAACAAGTGGAATATACTGCGTGGCTACAGAAATCAATTCTCTTTTCTGTTACTGAGATTTTCAAATAACGAATTAAGATTCAGGCTTCTGCACCCGCAGCTAGGTGTTAGACTCATTTGCAGTCTAGATCTCCCTGGCCAGTTAGGAGTGGATGGTCTTTGTTCGGGACAACAGATAATCAGACTCAAGGCAAAAGGCTTGCGGAGGCTGAGAGGCAGTCGCAGCTGGGCCAGGGCCAGACCCACACCTAACCATGGGTCCCCTGCCTCCCAGCCCAGAAAGAAGTGCGAGCAGGTCCAGGCCAGCTGTAGCTTAGGAGCAGATAACAAACTGTAGGCCCCTCACCACAGCAGACTGGGGATGAAGCCTAGAAATGTCAGGGTGGTAACTGGGGAAGTGGCCCTGGCTCCCTGGAAGAGGTTACTGAGTGGCAGAGGAAGTGGTGTGGGTGTTTAGCGACTTAATCCAAGATTGGTACTGGAGTGTCCCTGAACTAGGGTGACCAGACTGAAGAAAAGAGGTGCAGTCAGTCAGCAGAAGCCCTGAGGATGCTCAGGCCTGGGATCTGGGTACTTCTGGTAGCCCAGTGCTCCACTGTTTCCATGTCTATGGGGACTTTCAGAAAAGGCGATGTCCTCCTGTGCCCTTGTCTATTCATGCTCTCTGGGCTGTGAATGTGTATCGACCGATATGTGTGTGTACAGTGTCAGTTGCATAATGATAGCAGCGTGGGAGAGATGTGTATGTGTCTGTCATTCCCCTACAGAGAGGACATATATTCTGGGCATTGTAATAACCATATGGCTGACATTTAGGGAGCACTTACTGGAACCGCAGTATGTGTTGCATTCATACCTCATGATGATACATGCAGTAATGTTCAGAGTCTCTATTTCTGGCTGAACGATAACAGAGAATATAGACTTTACTTCATTTGGCAGCAGCTCCCCGTCCCCTCTCACTGCTATCCAGAGCAGAAGCAGGGGAGAGCAGCCTCGCAGGCAGATACATTGTGAGCAGGTAGCAGCCACCTCCAGTGAGGCGGAGAAGTCGTGGGCTAGCACTGGAGAACACAGCCTCTCTCCACCCCTGGGAGCTGAAGAGGCAAGAGGAACCCAATGCTTGGGGAGAATGAAATAAAGGAACCAGTGGAGGCTTCCTGGGGTTCTATAGGGACTGGAGGAGGTGAGAGAACAGAGTCAAATCCTGCCCGCTTCCCAGAATCCTCAGGAAGACATCTGTCTCTAATTCCAGCCCTCAGGCTTTCTCCAAAGCTCTAAGATCTGTCATTTTCCCTAAGTGCTAAAAGTCTGGGACAATGGCAGATTTTTCTTCATTGCTCATTTGCTTTCTTTCCTTCTTTGCACTTTGAGTTTCTGCTAGAGAAGCTGATTTGGGGAATTTCCTGAGTAACAGCAGAGGTGCTTAATAGAATTCCTGATGTCGTGATTCAGCCTGGCCTAAGTGGGCAGTGGCCCTTGTACATGCATATAGATATGTTTACCAGTGTGTACTGTAAATACAATGCAAATAGAGTTTGCAGTTTCTAAAAGTCCTGGGTAATGAGTTTCCACAGATGGTACTGACTGGTGTGTGTGAGTGTAGAAGTCAACATCCTCATGCTCACCACTGGCAGAATGAGCTCTCTCCTTATATTTACATATAAGCAGCTCCCCTACAACTGCTCAAAGCAAATGGGTTGGGGGCACGGTACCTTGTCTCAAGGGGTCCTAGGGAAATGTCGGCCAATGCAGTCCATGCCCAAAGGACAGTGGGAAGAGGACCATCTCCCATTCCAGGAGATGTCAGACCTATTCTCCCTGGCATTAGTAAAATGTTCCTTGTTCCATAACTCGGGTTTGATGGACAAGAAGCCGGGGACCTTTCACTTGAGGTTAGGTGCATGCCGCCTTTTGCCCAGTCTCCTGCAATCCAAGGTAGAAGGAAATGAGATGAGTAGAGCCCCCTGGTGGTGGGTGAAAATGTGGGGGCTGACCCAGACTTTAGCTTCCTGGCAGCAGAGGTTGGACCAGGAAATTCCCTTTAAGGAGCTATCTGTCTCTCCCCTTGCTAGAGGTTTGGAGATCCTGAACCACCAGACCAGTCTCCCCCAGAAAGGATTCTTCCAAAAAGTGGGTTGATCAAGCTGAACAGCCCTGTGGTGTCCCCTTTCTGTTTATCTAGTGTGGTGGTGACCATGCCTCTATGGCCTTCCCTGCTGGCCCTGCCACCTCTGGGGGGACAACACTGTTCTGAAAGTAGTTTGTGAGACTTGTAAGAAAGGATGGGACCAGAAGTCTATACTTCCTTCCTGTGATGGGGAACAGGAGCATGTGGTTGGCGGAAGCAACCTTCATGCGCTCAGTTCTGCCTTAAGGACAACTTGAAATAAAAGATTATTAAAACCAAGCAGACTTAGTAACTTCCCAGTTTCTGGAAAAGGGATTCAGGCTGCAGAAAATAAGCGTGAGTCCCAGGACCCAAGATGTTATTACATTTGAGAAGTTGAATCCAGAGGTCATTATGCAGCTATTTTAGAAAATCTAAGGGGAAAAAAGAAGGAAAAAAAAAATTCTAAGGGGAGACCTGACAGCAGCGGAGCCTGGCTGACCACTTGTGCTCTCTGCTCTCCGAATAGCACAAGTCATGTTGTCTGATTAACGGGTGCTCAGGACGTAAAGATGCGCCCATCTGAAAACAGAAGCGCAAGCCGGGGTCTGAGCTTCAGACAGACTACGATGCCGATGCCGAGCGGGCTGTTTGGGGCACAGCCTCCAGCTGGGTGATGAACCACGACAAGCTTATTCTGAGACGTGGATGGGGGTGGCCTGTGCAGGATGAGGCGAAGATAGGGGCCTCTTGAGCTGGGAAGAATGGTAAGGAGCCAGATGCCCCGCTTTAATAAGTAAATAACCTTGAACAGAACAATTTTCTGTTTCTATAGAAATAGAAAATATATTTCTATAAAATAGAAACAAGAAGGAATATATATATATATATATATATATATATTCTTAAAGTAATTTAATATTCTGTTGTCAAAGTGTCCAATTTATTGTAGATGTTCAATAATGGTTTCCCATCCCTTGTGGAAGGAAGCAAGGAAAGAAGGGAGGAAGGCTTTAGCAGTAAATTTATAATCCGATCTCCACGGCCAGGCCATCTCTGTGCACCCCAAGAGCACAAATAACTAAGCACCTACCCGCCTCCAGATGCAAGCCAGTAGGTCCACCGTGCCCCACCCGGTTAAGGCCCAGGAGTCCTCCATTCCCTTTGATTCTCCCAAAGCAATCTTCATTGGGGTACAAGATTTCCTCTGAGAAAGGCCCAGCTGACCCCACAGCAAATCTCCAGGCTCTGGAGGCCAGTAACAGTCCTAACTCTTAACTCAGGCTCTCTGATTGTATGTCTCCTCCCTTGGGGAATCCAGACTTGCAGTTTTTCTTTTCCTTTTCAAAAAGGCAGAAGGTAGGGGAAGTCGTAGGCGAGGTTGGGGGGAGGGGTCAACCTATGGACAAGGTTCCCCGAGCCTTTGCGGAGAAACGGGAAACCTGAGGAGCAAACGCAGGAAGCGGGTTGGGCTGAGCTATACAGCAAAGGCGCCGCTGGCCCACGGGTGGGGAGCGGGGACAGCCCAGCCCGCCGCGTGGGGAGACCGCAGCCTTTCTAGCCGGGGCTCTGTGGGCAGCGAGCTCAGGTCCTCAGGCGTGGGCGGGCCCCTCCTCCCGGCTCCACACAAAACTGGGGTACTGACAGGGCCGGCCTGACCCTGGGTGAGCGGGAAGGTGGGGCGGAGGAGGGAGCGGAGGACCCTGAGCACCAAGAGAAGCCTGGGCCCAGGGCACTAGCATAAGAACCTCAGCCCCGCGGAGAAGCCGACCCGATTCCCGGAGCTGGAGCCAGACTCCAGCCTGCTGATGTCCCTAAGTAATAATACTAATACTATCACACTCAATAAAACCAACCTTCCCCTGGATTTTCCTCCATGAAAAGGGAAAACTTCCTCTAGCCAAGCAAACAAAATCCTGAGCAAGATCCCAGGAAATTCGAATCTCAGTGGACCAGGAGGGAAGGGGAATATGTCATTTGATGTTTGTTTGTTTGTTTGTTTCTAAAGAGAAAAAAGGAAATTCGGCACGGATTTTTTTTTTTTTAAATCTCCCCAACAACTGCTAGAAAGCTGGGAGTGTGAGCAGAGAGCCAGGAAACCAAGCCCCGCCCGCGGTGACACCCGGGCCTTTGTCCTCTTTCCTGAAGCCCCCGCGACCGCTTGACCGTGCAGAGATAAAGGCCAGGTCAGGGCCTGTGGGACCCTGAGGGAGGGGACAGCCGGCCGTGGCACTGGCCCCTGTCAACCCTCCGGCCTTTCGGATCCACAGAACCCAGGCCACAAGGCCACAGTCTGACCCCACCCCCAGGCCAAAACAAGGCACCAGGCTGCGTTTTTTTCCTGAAAATCTTCTGTCACTATTCTTTGGACCTCATTCCCACCAGTGTTTTGTCTTCCTGCTTAAAGGCTCAGGCCGGGTGAGGGGCTGCGGCTCCCACCCGACCGGACCCTTTGAAGTGGAATCGTGTCCAGTGCTTGTTGTGACTGTGTATTCGCAATCTTTGGGCTCACTGGCCGCAGGATCCAAAAAGGGTGCTGCAATTCTGTACCTGGTCACAGCCACCACGGAGAGCCTGCAGTGCTGGGCCTTGAATGTTCTGCCTGCCCTATTTCTTTCGTTGGAAGAGGTCTGCAGGGAAGGTGGGAGAGCGTATGTGACCCTGGGCTATCACTGTGATGCTTTTGTTTTGTTTTGTTTTGTGTTGTTGAGACAGGGTCTCAGCTACATAGCGCAGGTTGATCTCAAACTCACATGAATCCTCCTGCCTCAGCCTCCTGTGCAGGAATACAGGCGTGCAGCACCACACTCAGCTCCCTGTGATTTAAACCCCAGGACACCGGTAACCTCTCCTCAGTGGCTGGGTGTTTGTTCGTTTCCTTTGCAAGCAGCCGGCTTCTCCTCCAATACCACAGGCGCACCTGAACGAACTAGCTGCCGCCCCACATGCGGGGCTCAGATTTCCTTCGAAGAAAGAGGACTCTCACCTCTCACGACCTGCTGGTGCAGAGCAGGGAGATCCATGGCCACAATGACCTGAGTCTCATGCACTTTCTAGTGTCCTGGGGGCCCCTGACCGGCGCTGCAGCCCAAGAGACCTCACAGGGCTTGTGAGGATAAAGTCTCACTACCTTCGCTGAGCCAGACTAGGTCAGGGGCCGTCTTTATCTTTCCTGGGAGCTGGAACGGAGAGGCAAAGGGCGACAGACTCTGGAGGTGAGACCCTGCACCCGCAGGGCCCCGCACCCTCCACCACCTTGTTCTCCAGCTCCCTGCCCCCACTGCCTGCTCAGGGGTCTTGGTCCCCACTGAAACTGGAGCTGCCCATCGCCGGCAGATGGGAGATAAAGGAGCCTGCCGGCGCCGCGCGCTGACCTATAGGCCTGGGTCCGGCTTTTCCCGCACCCCACACTGGCACCCAGACCCTACTTCCCCAGAACCATGGACCCCGCTTGGGAGGAATGGTGGGCAGAGCAGTGTACATGCTTTGCCTCCAGGGCTGTGGGTCATTGTGAATGCATACAACTACAGGAAACTGTCCTGTCTACGTGCATGTGCGTGTGTGCTTGCTGTGTGCATTTGTCCCGTTTGTACACAGTGTGTATATACCATGTCTACACACCGTCCTAACATCTGTCCAGCTGACTGTTCTTGTGTCTTCATTAGGCCTCACATTTACACAGGTCAAGTTTTCAATCAGGATTTTCACAACCACCCCGGGAAATATTCTTCTTTCAATTTTTACAGATGAGGTGACAGAAGTTAGTGGGTGCCCTTTACATACAATATAGGACAGGCCAAGGTTAGCCACGGAACCCAGGATCCCAGCTGCTCAATGTGGGCAATTCCACTGGAAGGAGAGCATGCTTAGTGGCCAGGCGACCCAAATGGGAGGCCCTCCAGCTCTGCGCTGCCAGGCTTGCTGGGAAACCCATCTCCCCTTGGGCAGGATTCGGTTTATTTTCGGCTATGCCCATCCTTCCGGAGTGGGGTGATCCTGGTGCCCAGAATGGGCAGTTCCGGGCTGGCCGGAGTGCTTTGGGGCCGGTTCCGACAGTTTCAGCATCTCAGCCGTCCAGGCCTAACCCCATCCAGAGCCCAGCAGGACTGGGTCTCCAAGGGAGCCACATAGGACAAGATCCTTTCACCCCTGTCCCAAATTCAGGAGCCCTCTGTTGCACCACAGCAAGTTGAATTCATTGAGTTTTTGAACCCCTACTGTTCCCCAAAGCCCAGAACCCCATGCTCGCTTCACAATAGTGGTTGTGCAGAAGGCAGAGCTGGCCGAGTTCAACCCAGAAAGTGCCCAGGATCCCCAGCCCACCACCCTCTGCTCTGAGTGCAAGACCCAAGGTCGCCTGGTCCCTGCTTGTTTCGAGTCTCCTGCTCCTACAGCCGCTTGGAGTCACCCCTCCTAGACAATGTCTCACTCAAATCCACGAAGCCTACCTTAGCTCTCGCCGGCGTCGTTTAAAGGGTTTCTACTCTCTTAGATTCTGTTGCTATGAACATGTCCCCAGTGTGCGTTGAGTTTTGCGTTTCATTTCCCCTCCTAGGGCATTTGGTCCCCTCCCCCATCTTAGTTTCCTGCAACCTTGCTGTCTCAGAGGGAGATTGTCGCAGAGCGGAAGATAGACCACGTTTTACGGGATGCCCTTGGGCCTAGGCCCCGTCTCCTGCCAACCGAGGTTGCCGCTCTCGGGGCTCCAAGGCCGCGCCCTCCCCGCAGTCTGGGCTCTGAGAGGAGCCCGTGGTTTGGCGAGGTCCTGGCGAAGCCTCACGATCTCGAGTCTGCCCTCTGCTGGCCCCAAGCAACATCACCATTGCCTCCCTAGGCGACCCAAAAGCCTAGGACCAACAGGGCTCGCGCAGAGCAGGGGACCCACTCTTGCCGGATCCTTGGAGTGGCCGCCGCACTGAGTGCCCCTAGTATTTCTTGATTTCCGACTTTATCTCCCAGCCAGCACCGCACACTCCAAGTGCTCAGACTGGGGAGTTCGAAAGGCGCAGAGCCCTGCATCGCGACCCCACCACCTCGAGGCTTGCCGGTTCCGGCCGATCTGCCTTGGGTGAGGGGCGGGGGTAGCCGCAACCTGCAGGCGCCCGCGGGACTCCGCAGCAAGCCGTCGCGGGCTCTGGGACTCGCGGGGGAGCTGCAGGCCGCGCTCGGGCCTCTTTACTGTCCGCAGCCAGAACCTTGGAGCTCGTGGATCCCGTCTGCCCACAGAAGAGGCCGCCCTCCCTGTCCTGTCCACTTCCGACTCCGCTGGCGGTCGCTGTGGCACTTGCTCGTTGGTTGCCTCTATTTTTGCAGTGCGCTTGTCTTCCTGACCTATCATGAGCCTCGAGGACAGGAAAGGACCTGCTCTCAGCCCGCACCGCGCAGGGCCCAGCTCTGGGTTGGCCCTGACAAAGCTTTTGCAAGAAAACGTCTCCCTCCCTGCTCTTGAAAGCCGTAGGCGAGGAAGCCCAGGCAGCTCCACCTGCTGAAATCCATCCCGAGGTAAACATGGGTCTTGTCATCGCACCTGTGCACTCCCGGTGCCGTGCACTAGGAGATTTCACATTTTGCTCCACTTACAAAGATAAATCAGAGAAAGCGAGGTGCGGGGGCGGGGGGAGACACGAGGAAGACAAAAATTACAGTCTCAGTCCTTCGTGAGGTACCACAGGTAATATCTGGTGACATTTCTCCAGTCTTTACTTATGTATCTTAATAAAAATAGCTCCATAAACCCAATTCCCAGTATTATGAGGCTCTAGTTTCCATAGAATTGGCAGTTTTATTTTTTGAGTGAATTCCAAAACTGCCATACTGTCTTTGCTTTGCCAGTTAATACCACTTTCGTACTGTAAGACTGTAGGTGATGTTAAAGCAAGCATAGATGTCAGAATTTTTTAAAATTTTACTTTTTTTTTTTTTAATTTGGGGAAGGATACTGGGAATCAACTCAGGACCCTCACTTGCCAGGCAGGTGCTACATCTCTGGCCTAGATGTCAGAATTTTTTAAATGGGAATTTGCTCTGAACTCTATACCTGATTGGCAAAAGCAAGACCTCTTTCAGAATCACATATCATGTTAACCTTCAGAACAACTGCTAACTCATTTGATCAAAAATAACATTTATAAACCAGTATATATGTTTATACATAGACTACTATGCAAGAAAAAAATTAGTGTAGACTTTTTTTTTCAGACAAGACTCAATTTTGGGGCTTCAGCAAGATGCATAAAAATTTTTTTGCAGAGATTTGTTTCTTTTTTCCAAACTTTTCTTTCTTGTTTCTATGTGGGCCTCTCATCTCTCAGTCTGACAAAATGATCCACATAAGGCAGAACAAAAAGTCCTCTCTTATTATATATTTTATTTAGGTAAATAAGCCATGATTTGAACTTATGCCATGTGATTCTTCCAAAAATCTCTCTTCTCTAAACACCAGTTCTTTCTTGACTAGTCTGGAGAACTCTTAAAGCATCTTCTCCTTCCTGGACAACTTTATCTAATGCCTCCATGGGATTGACGACATCTGCTAACCATTCTGGACGTGGCACTCGCCAACTCTGCCACTTGGCCTCCTCCAGTTCTAGAGTAAGAAGGAAATATATGTAAATCTTCATTACTTTTTCAGGAAGTTTATGTAATTCTTCATTATTTTTCAGGAAGTTTATGTAAATCTTCATTACTTTTATTCCTTAACTGCTAACAAGTCCGTGTAGCTCCAGATTTTACTTTTTTTGCCCCGAGTTCTTTAGCTTCATAAAAAACTTCTTCCAATACTTTTCTTGACAGTGTGGTCTGAAGCAATCTACACTGATGAAAGAATGTGACATTTGGTGCATTCTTAGATAACAAACTAAGAGAAAACCCTGAGCTAGCAGCAGCCTTCAGGACTGAGACTATTCCACAAAAAGTAACCATACTGACTACAGCCATTTTTTCACACAGCTAAGCAAACCTGTTTCTGCCAATAGCATTAAATTTTCAGGTTTATAACTTACTTGTCCTTATTTTCCATTATAAGCTTTTTCTATATCTTATTCTTTGAAAAATGATTTTTCCGTAACTGCTTAATAATCCACACTATGAATGAACCATAATTTTTTAATACACTAGTACCAATTCTGCTTGTTGCAGGCCCAAGAAAGTCTCCTTAGCCCATTCTGAATCATTAACTAAATAATCAGCAGTTAATCAATAAATGTTGAAACTTTTGCTACCCTAAAAAGGTGAGTCACATTTGCGTTGTCAAAATATAAAGAATTTCTCAGAAACTTGAGGTTACAAATGACTGAGCCACTAGAAAGAAAATATCCTCTGATCCCTAAAACTGTACATTAATAAAATTCATGAATGAGTTTTTTTCTTCTTCTTTTTTTTTTTAATGAGCTAGAAGAGCCCCTGCAGGTAGCCATCTTCCTTTGCTGGAGGTTAGTGGACCTAGGGTGGTAGGACACGTGTGTCAGAAGGCAAGGGCCAGCAATGGATCTGAAAAACTGCCTTTGAGAGCTTTCAAAACCAAAGCCCTACACACAGAATGGTGTTTGTCATCTGGGTTTCGGTGTGCAGTGTCTCATGATAGTTAGGTGTCAAACCTGCCTTCACTTGTGACCTCAAAAAAAAGTTCTTCCAGGGCCGGGGATTTAGCTCAGTGGTTCCAGCGTCTGCCTGGCAAATGCAAAGTCCTGATTTCGATTCCTGGTAACCACATACCACAGTGCCAGGCGTGCCAGCTCATACCTGTAATCCCAGCACTCCAGAGGCAGAGGCAGGCGGATTGTGAGTTCAAGGCTAGCCTGGGCTACATAGTAAGTTTGGGGCCTGCCTGAACTACAAAGCGAGACTCTGTCTCAAAGAAATAAGTTCCTCCACCTCAGTGATCCTTTAATAAGTTAGAGTAATAATACCTGTTATGCAAAGCTTTTGTAAGTACTCAAATAATTACACACTCAGCCTGGTACCTGTGTAAAGACATCTTCAATTCGTGGTAGTTACTGCCTTCCCCCTAGGCCTCTGCTGTGGCGATTTCTGCTGTTTCCAGCACTAGCTAAGGTCTTGGAGATCACCGTAATTGCCCTCCCCCTCATTCCTGACCCCACTGCTACTGTCAAATACAACCCCAATTCTTGGCACTGAGCTGGGTCCAGGTTCTCAGGGATTAGGGAGTCGTTTCCAGCCCTCTAATAGGATTGCTCAGGACCTACTGACAATTAGGTCCAGGCTTGGGTGCTTATCCTAAAACCATTAAAATAGGAAAATATAGAAATCCTTCATTCACAGGGATCTGGCTATTGTTGGGTTAGAAATGATATTTCTAAAATAAAAGGTATGTTTGTTTCTTTACACACACAAACACACACACAGACACAATTTTATTCTTTAGGTTGTGTCTACATAGTTCAGAAGGAAAAGTAAATGATCTATTTCATTTCACAAGCTGAAGTAGCCAACCTGGAGAGGTCTCTTTGGCCTATTCTGAAAGCTCTAACTTGCCTCAAATTCAATGGCTGTTTGTAGGCCCACAGAGCTAAACTCTTACTCATCTCCCAGCCAAAGTTCCTTTATAATCCATCTCCCAGAACTGATAGGTTGATAGGGACTCCACATCCATATAGGAAATTTAATTTTTAAAAAGTTAACTTCCTGGTTATGGTGGCATAGTCTTCATTTCCTACTACTCAGGAGGCTGAGGCAGGAAGATTGCAAGTTCAAGGCCAGCCTGGGGAGCCTAGTGAGATGCTATCTCAAAATAAAAACAGCTGGGACTGTAGTAGCTAAGTCATAAAGCTCTTGCCTAGCATGTGTGAGGCCCTAGGTTGAATCCCCAATACAGGGAGGAAAAACCTACATTCTAATCTCTATAAACTCCCTTTAACCCTACAATCTAATCCCAATAAATGCAGAGCAAAGTCTCATGGAAAAAAAGGTTTTTAAGCACAGATGTCAAGATTCTGAAGGTCTATTCCTGCCTCTGGATGTGGCCTTTGGCGAGCTATGGGTCTGTAGTTCCTCCAGGTGATTCTGATGAAGCTCATGAAGCCGCATTAGGGAACCACTGCTGTTCCCAATTGAATTGAAAACTGAGGTCTCTCCAAGGGGACTCCGGAAAGTACAGATTCCAAAGAGGCTTCCATTGGGACCACATGGAATTACAAAGAGTCTGGTTCAAACACCGGATGTGTGTGTGGGGTGAATACATGTTTCATTTTTGTGTGCCTTTGCTCGACTGTTGTCTGTGCATGCGCCAGGCCACTTTGGTCACAAGTAACATAAATACACGAGAGCTAGTTTAAACCAAACTGGAGGAGGGTGTTGTTATAAGATGTGTGATGATTCCCTGGGGCCCCAGGCACCGTTGCAGCCAGACTTCCTGAGGGACTGTGCTTCAACAGGGGCTGAGGTGGTCACAAGAATTAACTCTGCAATTCGGGCCAATTTTGCTCTGCTCTGTGCAAAAGATGAATATCATTGTATAGTCAAAATTTCTGAATCTCAGTTCTATCTGGCTGAGCAGGGTCAGACACTGTCTTCAAGGCCCACCCCGCTCTACCCGGCCTACTGGGTATAGCTGTTGTTGAAGGAGTAGATCTCACATTAGCTTCTGATGCCTCCCTGTTATGAGAGAGCAGTTATCAGTCACTGAACCCTGGGCACAATGCCCAAAGATCTGATTTGCTTCATTCTGGCCCCTCTACCCACTTAATCAGTAGCTCAAGGGTTCTTCATGCCAGCTGATCTCCAAAATTACCTAAAGAACACTGTGCCTAAGCCAGGTATAGTAGTGCATGCTTGTGATCTCAGCTACTCAAGAGGCTGAGTCAGGATGATTGCAAGTTCTAGACCAGCCTGGGCAACAAAGTGACTTTGTGAGACCTGTCCAAAAAAGGAACAGGGGCTGGCATTGCAGCTCAGTGTAAAGGCCTTGTGCTCAGTCCCCAGTACTGCAAAGCAGAGGGGGAAGTTGGCTTAGTACAACACGCTGAGATCAACTGCCAGGAAAAAACTTATGCCAAAGCTCCATACCTGAGCTGGAGTCAGGACACTGGAATATTTTTCAAAGCAGACTTATTGACTCTTACTTACAACTAAGTTTGAGAATCACTAACAGTAACTAGATAGTAAACCTACAAGCAATTTAGCCATTCCCTAATAATAACCAGTTAAGAAAATTATTAAAGGGCTGGAGATTTAGCTCAGTGGTTCCTGCACCTGTCTTGCAAGCGCAAGGGCCCAGGTTCGATCCCCGGTAACCACATACAATACTGGGTATGGAGACACCCCAGCAGCAACCAGTACCACATACCACAGTGCCGTGTGTGGTGGCTCACAGCTGTAATCCCAGCACTCAGGAGGCAGAGGAAAGAGGATTGCTGTAATGTGCGTTTGAAGCTGAGCTCAGGGCCAGCCTGAACTACAAAGCAAGACCCTGTCTCAAAAAAAAGAATAAGTTTCCTTTCTGGAAATCCTGAGGGACTAGACAAAAGAATGGCTCCCCAGGAACACAGGTTCCCACAGACCTTTTCCAGGGTCTCCAGCTTGTCCAGGAGTGCCCAGGTCCCCTGCACACCTCTGATGGGTCCACTGACCATACTTGTCCCCATCCACAGCCTGGGCTCTCCAGCCTGTGACATCACCCTGCCCCAGGAGGTCAGGCTGGAGACTGCGTCAGCTGTCGGTGCTGGCAGGTGGCCGAGCACTGTCGGAAGCCTTGTCCTTGTCCGAAGCAGAATGTCTTCATTTGCTGTGCTTCGTTTCCCCTCCTGGTAGTTTTCCCTAAACAATGAGTCAGCCAGTGTTTCAGAAACAGCTATGACGAGGTTCGGTTCAAGATAAAAAGAGAATACCACCTCAGAGAGAGCCTGTCGCTGGTGAAAGTGCCACAGTGACCCTTCCAGGTTTGGCCTTCCAAGGACGCCTGAGTGCATGTGAAAGCAATCCTTTCCTCCACTGCTAGTTCTTTCCAGTCCTTTTCCAGTCCTGCCCAGGGCTGAATGGCAGCAGGGAAGCTGCCCTACCTAGCCATGTGCAGGAATGAGGGGAGGGCGGAAGGGTCCTGCTCCTCCCAAGGCTGAATGCCTACCTCCGGGCCAGCAGCACAGATGCAAGAGCACCGCTGCCTTATGCAAGCTGAAAGAGGTAGCCAGTGCCACTGTGGTGACGGATGTGAGACGTCCAGCCCAGGGATGGGACTTTGTGGCTCTAGAGAGGGCTCGGAGATGCCAAATGAGTCCCAGAGTAGTGATTTTCAAAGTGTGGCACCCAGACCATCAGCATTGTCTAGGACTCTACTAGAGGTGGTGTCAGTCTTCCCTCAGACTCATTGTTCAGACAGCAGCGTGTACCTTACCACCAAAAACAGGCTTTCGGGCTGATGAATAGCTCTGAGAGAGTGATCTCTTACCATGCGCAAGGCCCTGGGTTCCATCCCTGACACAAGGGTAAACAAAAGCCCCAGAGTGATGGGTGAGCCTAGGCACATTCTCCTGTGTTCCAGACCTCTAGGTTCCAGCCATCTGAGTGCCAGTCATGGAGATGGGGGTGGAAGCTCTGAGGCCACCGTGCTCCAGACTCCGCATCAGTCAGCAGCTCCCAGTGTGCTACTCGGCCTTTGTTAACTGGAAAACGCACTTTCCCCGCGTTCTCAGCGGATGCGCCTACAGAACCAGAACCTCGGGGAGAGGCCCAGCAATTCGTATTTTAACCAGCGCTCGGAGGTTCTCAGTCTCTCCGGACGGAGGCAGCGGACCGCTGAGCTGGTCGCGACTAGGACTCAGCTGCGCGCAGCCCCGCGCGCTCAGACCTCGGGGAGGGCGGCGTCTCCCCGCACCGACCCTGCCCAGCCGGGCTCGCAGGCCTGGGCGCCGGCGGTGGCTTGCGGGAAGGAATGACGGCCGTGAGATTCCGCTCTGATTTATTTTGTTCCGTGGAAGGAATAATTTGTTTCGTATTGGAATCAAAGGGCTTCTCGTGACTCTTGCGTTTTATCTAGGCCGCCCTCGGCCCCGTGGGAAGGCTCTCGGCTGGGGCGCAGCGGCTGCTTCCCATTAGGACGAGCATGGTCCCCATTACGCCGCTGCTCTGGGCAGAGCCTGTCCCCACTAACGGGACGCAGCTGACCGGCCTCTGCGGCGGCGCCCCGAGCCCACCCTGCCCGGCTCGGCGGCAGAGGGGCCCTGAGGGAAGGGGACGGCGTGGCTGCAGCCTATCTCCGCCGTGTGGGGTCACCCCGCGAGCCCCATCACACATCACTCGTCGTCGCAGGGCGCCACACACAGGCCCCATCTTTTCGGTGGAGGTATAGTGACAGACCTTTACGACTTGGGCCTGCTGAAGGGGGCTCCTGAGGAGGAAAGCATCGCAAGGATTCCCCAAAACACGAGAAAAGAAAAAATGTTTTCACAGCCCCTGACCCCGGGGTGGCGGTGGGCACAGAGCTGATAGTATAGCAGCACATATAAATATAAAAAGAAAAGATACACCCAGTTCTCCAGCAGGCAAGACTGTCCTGGGTAGACAAGTGACAGTGCCACCACACCTCTGGGGGAGGGGCCAGTCTGCAGAGCATGGCACTGTGCCTTCTGCACCCTAGCTTCCCCGGGTGGCCATGTGACTGTGCCCAGGACTTGCAGGGCTTACAGGGACAAGCCAAACACCCCTACACCACCACAGCAAAAGACTACAGCACAAGAGCTCTGGTGCTCTGCTCACATTTCACACTTCATTTCTTTCATTTCATTGCATTTTTATTGCACAAACAATATTGTGGCAGTGGCAATTTACACAGGACAGAACTCCTACTAAGCCCAAAGTCTGACCACTAACAAAGCAGTGATTTTCATTTGTCCATGTCTTAGATAATTCCTTGCCATTTACCAACTGTGGGATACTCAGCCACGTGGATGTGATTTTACTTAACTCCCACATTTAGGATGTGTCCAACTTGTCCACTACTATAAAACAAAAGTGCAATGACAGTGTGATAGTTGATGTTTTCTTGCCTTGAATTATGTACTAGGAGTCCACAGTTTATTTTTCTTACTGTTGTGTGATTATGTAGGTAATATTGCTGTAAGCAAATTAAAACACCTAGAACATTATGAAAATCAGCTTTAATCCCAATTTGCCTTTTGCTCATTAAGCTTTTCTTGCCTCTGAATGCTTACAGCACATGTCCCCTTCACCTGATAACTTCCCTAGGTTTTATCTGTCATGTTTCGCTCCGTATTTCATGGTTGTCTTGGCTGTAGTCCTTAATGTAACGCTGAAGACAAAGACCATGCTTTTCTCATCTGAATAATAACCAAAACAGGTATTTTTTACTGGTAGCCTAAGTTGTTCTAGCCATTATACATTGTGTGATTTAATTCCCACAAATTATATTTTCTTTTCTTTTAATATATAAGAAAAGTGAGAGTGATAAAAATAATTTGGGCAGGGCCGGGGAGTTAGCTCAGTGGTTCCGGCGCCTGTCTTGCAAGCGCAAGTGCCCGGGTTCGATTCCCCGGTAACCACATAACAATACTGGGTGTGGAGACCCACACCCAGCAGCAACCAGTACCACACACCACAGTGCCGGGCGTGGTGGCTCACGCCTGTCATCCCAGCACTCGGGAGGCAGAGGCAGGAGGATTGTGATGTGAGTTTGAGGCTGAGCTCAGGGCCAGCCTGAACTACAAAGCGAGACCCTGTCTCAAAAAACCTAAAAAAAATAAAAATAAAAAAAATAATAATAATTTGGGCAGTGTTCACAGCTTGTAAATACCAGCACTGGGGTAGAAAGTGATTCCATATTCATCCTCTTTCTACTGTATAAATTTACAGTAAAACTGCATTGGATAGTTGACCTCTAAAAATCTCTTTTAAGGCCAGCCATGGAGACACACACCTGTAATCTCAGCACACTAAAGGCTGAAATAAGAGGATCACTGTGAGTTTGGGACAAGTCTGGGCTACCTAGTGAATCAAAGGCTACTCTGAACTGCACAGTGAGATCTTGTCTCAAAAACAAAAACAAAAACAACTTTTAATTCAGGATTATATTAATCTAGCTGTGATTAATAACTGGCCATTTTGCCAGGTGTAGTGGCTCAAGCCTGTGATTCCAGCACTTGAGAGGCAGAGGCAGGAGTATTGCTGAGTTCGAGGCTCATCTGGGCTACATAGTGAGCTCAGGGCCAGCCTGAACTACAAAGCGAGATCCTGTCTCAAAAAAAAAAAAAGAACTTAATGGGGCAGGGAATTTAGCTCAGTGGTTCCGGCATCTGCCTGGCAAGTGTAAGGTCCTGAGTTCGATCCCTGGCAACCACATACCACAAGGCTGGGTGTGGTGGCTCATGCTTATAATCCCAGCACTCAGGAGTCAGAAGCAGGAGGATGGCCAAGAGTTCAAAGCTGGCCTGGGCTACATAGTGAATTCAGGGCCAGTCTGAACTACAAAGTGAAACCCTGTCTCAAAAAACTAAAAAAAAAGAACTTAAAGAATGCTGATTGTCTCACAAGGGAAGATGCAGAGGTTAATGGCTCCAGGATCTACAGTCATTTATAGGTTAGGGTACCAGCCCCACTTACCCATGTCCACGTCCTATCACATGCATTGTGGATTTTACAATAACAGAAAAGGACCCACCTCTGCCAGGGTCTCCCTGGGGAATCTGAACTGCTCCCCTAGCTCTGTGTCCTCCCCTCCAACCTCATGAGCTGGACTGAGAAAGGGAATGAGGGTGAGTCATAGCTGGTAAACACTGACTAATGAGGCCTGCTATGGTCTCTGAGACTTAAGAGTTACCAGTATTCCTGAACAAAATCAGGGTTCTTTAAGGAAGGAAAAGCAGTGACGTGGCTGTCAGGGAGGCAGCTAACATTCTAATCTTAAAGTGACTCTGCCCCTCAAATTAATGCATGCATAAGCTAAGCAATTTAAAATTTTTCTTCTCTACTTCAAATGTTCTGTCTTTACATTATTGCATAGTTGGAAGCAAATAAGTTAAATGTATATTTTCAAATGAATATGGTGTATAAGTTTCACTGGAAAAGAAAAAGAGGATCAGGGGCGAGGGATTTAGCTCAAGTGGTACTATGCCTACCTTGGAAGCACAAGGACCCAAGTTCCATCCCTGGTACTGCAAAAAAAAAGAGGCTCAGTTGTATTCTGGAAATCAGACTGCCCTTGAGGTCAGAGGCTCCCTGCAGTCCGGTTCTCTCTCTCCTAGACTGCCTAATTCCTTCCCGACTCCCAATGCAAATTGATGATTTCTTGTGGAAATATTTTTTTCAGAAAAGTGTTGCTCTGTTTGCCCAGACTAGCCTCAAGATCCTACACTCAAATGGTCATTCTGCCTCAGTCTCTGGAGTACTTAGGATTGCAGTCATGTACGCCCATGCTGGACTCAAACTCCGTGTGTGTGTGTGTGTGTGTGTGTGTGTGTGTGTGTGTGCGCACACGTAGCGTATGCTGGAGATTAAACCCAAGGCCTGGAACATGCCGGGCACCCACTCTGCCACTGACTACTCTTCTGACGTATAGCTTTTTATTTTTTTAAATTTATTTATTTATTTATTTTTGAAACAGGGTCTCACTTCGTAGTTCAGGCTGGCCCTAAGCTCACTATGTAGCCCAGGCAAGACTCAAACTCACAGCAATCCTCCTGCCTCTACCTCCTGAGTGCTGGGATTATAGGGTGAACCACTATGTCCAGCATTGTGGTGTGTGGTTCTGATTGCTGATGGGCATGAGTCACCACGCCCAGCACTGTGGTATGTGGTTACTGGGGATCAGGGATCGAATTCAGGACCTTGCACTTACAAGGCAGGTGCCAAAACCACTGAGCTAAATCCCGGGCCCCGGCCTATCTCTTGGAAATTTGTAGTTCCAGTCTCAAAAAAAGGCACGCTGGGATAGGCTTCCTGCCAAGACCAGCCACTTCAGAGGTTCTGGGAATGGCTGCTACTCTGGAGTCTTGAGTCACCCCAGGCCCAGTGTGACCTGGCTGAGGAAGACTGACAGCTAAGGTTGGCCTCTTAGGGAAGGTCCAGGTCACCTCCCACTTAAAGGACAGACCCTTAGAGTTTTGCTTTTTTGTGCCCTCTAAAAAACAAACAACAAAAAACCAAAAATCAACTTTGTGGTATGCATGTGTGTATAGTACTGAGGATTAAACTGAGGTGGTATGCAATTCATCTCCAGCTACTTTTCTTTTTATACTGAGACAAAGTCTGGCTAAGTTGCCCACGCTGGGCTTGAACCTGTGGTCCTGCTGCCCCAGCCTCATGAACAGCTAGGTTTATAGACGTGGGCACCTCCACTTGGCTGTGTATTTTTACATTTTCCTCCCATCTTTCACAGAGATTGCTTCAAGGAAGGCAAGTGAATGAAGCCAAAAAGACTCAATTCCAGAATTTTTCTAAGACTAAAGGCAAAGAGAAGTTCTCTTTCTACTAACATCGATAGCTACAGGAAAGAAATAAACTTGATACTTTGGGGAGCACAGAAGTGTGGAAATTATGCTTCAGAAAAAAGCCAACACAAAGGACAGAAGAGACTGAGTTGTAACATTTTTCAAGCTCTTACATTAACCCATACATAAAGATATGCTATATATATATTTTTTTATCTTTATTGGTACATTAAATATACACATCATGATATGCTATATATTTTAAGTGACAACAGGATACCTTTCTTTCTTTCTTTCTTTCTTTCTTTCCTTTTCTTCCTTCCCTTCCTCCTTCCTTCCTTTCCCTCTTTCCTTCCTTCTGGACATAGTGGCACACTCCTACAATCGCAGCACTTGGTAGGCTGAAGCAGTAAGATTACCACAAGTTCAAGTACAGACTGGGATGGATATACAGTGAGTTTAAAGCCAGCCTGGAATACACATTGAGACCCAAAAGAAAAATAAACTTCCTTTTCTCTCTCTCTCTTTTTTGAATGCTGGGATTATAGATATGCACCACTCTGCCCAGCTCTTTCTTTCCTTTCTTTCTTTCTTTCTAAACATAAGCAACTCGAGCCTCCAGGGTGAGGATGGCTGCAACAGACACAGACGAAGCAAGGATGCTGAGCATCTGCTGACGGACATGGTGGGCTCAGCTGATGGCCAAACAGCTAACATGGAGCATCCAGAAGGAATTGGAGCCGGCCCCATGAACAGAGTCAACTTTTTTGAATGGGTAGAATTGGTCATAGGCCTTGAAAATACCTGTTATGAATTCGGTGTTTTTCTGGCCATCCTGGGCTTCCCACTGGATCCCTGCTGAATCCTCCCAAGATGTTCTTCTCCTGCTGTGGCCCAAGTGTCCCTATCAGCAAATGAGGCTGAGCAGTACAGTGCCTGCTGGAGCCTCATGCAGGCAATTACAGACCTGTCTCATGCAAAAACAAACACCTGGCCTGTTCCAGACAGGTTCCATTTAAATAGGAGTTTCTGTTTTCAAAATAAGAGACAATGTGGGCCGGGGATTTAGCTCAGTGGTTCTGGCACCTGTCCTGCAAGCGCAAGGGCCCAGATTCGATCCCCAGTAACCACATACCATACTGGACGTGGAGACTCATGCCCCAGGAGGAATCAGTACCACATACCACAGTGCTGGGCGTGGTGGCTCACGCCTGTAATCCCAGAACTTGGGAGGCAGAGGCAGGAGGATTGCTATGATGTGAGTTGGAGGCTGAGCTCAGGGCCAGCCTAAACCACAAAGTGAGACCCTGTCTCAAAAAAAAAAAGAGACAGTGCGTGAGACACACAACAGGTTTCACTTTGCCTCATCCTTCCTCCCATTGCTGGTGAGGCCCATGGATGCAGCTTTTCCCCATGGCCTCCTGTGGTCAGTGCTCCATGAGGCCCGTGGACGCAGCTTTTCCCCGTGGCCTCCTGTGGTCAGTGCTCCATGAGGCTCTGAGGAGCTAGGTGTCTCCCTCTCAAAGGGAGTTGTTCACAGCATGAATGTCAGTGCAGAGACTTGAGCTTGGCACAGGTGGAGAACAGGGGTCTTGTACCTGTTTCCCGGTGTGTAGAGTGAGAAGAGGTCTGGGTGCATGGATGGGCTGACAGGGCGGCCACACCAGCAGACCAGTCATGGCCGGACAAGGTCACCTGGAAGCTTCTGTGGGAGGTAGAGGAGAGGCAATCTCTTTACAAAGCATTTAATTCACTAGTATTTATTAGGTTAAAAATCTCACTCTGTCCCTCTTCTGTAGCGGAATTTATTTATCATGTTATAAACATCTATATTCTGCCTGAAAAAAATAAATAAATATAAGCAACTTGTATAAAGATTTTTTTATACAGTACAGCCCTACTCTGCATTAAAGAAGGATGAGCTTCAGACGTGTTTACCTACATGGATGAACCTTGAGAGCACACTCTTAAGAGAAATAAATCAGACACATATGTTTAAATATCACATTGTTTCTCTGGTATGAGGAACTACAAGTGGAAATAAGGGATAAAATGTATAATGGATATTGGGAATTGGGAAGAAAATGTTCAAATGGTAAGAGACACAAGGAAGAAAGGAAGGAAGGGACAAGAAAACAGGAGAAAAAAATGGAAACAAGGCTTTTATATGTAAGGAGGTGAAGGAGAAAAGCGGTAAAGTATTTTGAAATGCAGGCTGGGTATTTAGCTCAGTGGTTCCAGCACCTGCCTTATAAGCACAAGGTCCCGGATTTTATTCCCGGTAACCACATACAGTTCTGGGCATGGAGACTCACATCCACCAGCAATCAGTACCACATTATCACAGTGCCAGGTGTGGTAGCTTCACCTGTAATCCCAGCACTCAGGAGCCAGAGGCAGGAGGATTGTTGTGAATTCAAAGCTGAGTTCAGGACCAGCCTGACTTACAAAGTAAGACCCTGTCTCAAAAAAAAAAAGAATTATTATGATAATTAAGTGGGGACCCTCTGGGCTCAGGGCAAGACTCCCCTGGGTAGATGAAAAAGCAGCTCCCTGAATCAGTTTATACTGGTTTTGCCCACTGATGGGATTTGGGTAATTTTCCAGAGCATTATGATGGCACACCCAAACAGACACTATTAAACATATTATTACAATATATTTGTATTGGTTATAAGTAATAGGTTAAGTTCTCTATATGTAAAAAGATAAATAAGCAACTTGTTTCGATCCTACAGTCAGCAGACTCCTGACCAGCATGCGAAGCCTGTGTTGTGGAAGCAAAGCCACAGACTGAGGCAGAAGAGTCTCCTCAAGAGGCTCCCAGAGCCCCCGACCACAGGCTGCACCACACCCCTGCCCAGGTACACCTACAAGTCAGAGCATCGTCCTGCCTCTGCAGGGGCACCCAGCAGCCGGCTGAGGGCACACAACTCTGAACCTCTTGGGTGCTCAAGCTCGCAGTTTCATAGCAGAAACCCATCGACAGGAGAAGAGCTCCAAAAACCTGGGCAGTAGTGCCAGAGAAGTGTCACCACTTCTAAGTGGCTTCATAGCTGGCCAAATTCTAAAAGGAGGCAACGCAGCTCAGAGAGGAAGGTGAGAGACACACTGTGAGCCCTCTGACGCATCCCTGGAGGCCCTAGACACCCTTGGAGGGAGGGAGTTTTGCAATGCGTAGAGCCCTTGAGCTTTGAAGACAGACTGAGGCCACCGATGACAGAGCTAACGCTCGGGACCCACAGCACTCACAGACAGGAAACACTCAGCGGACCTGGTTCGATCATTTAACCTGAGGATGCTCACTCAGGGCAGGTGGACTGACCACAGGCTTCGCCCATGAGTTGGGCACCAAGGCTTCTAAACTCCACCGGACTGGAAGGAAACCAGCGGGATGCCGGAGCCGGAGGAACTGCATGTTCTGGGGTGGCCAACAACGACAATGTCTGAGGACTGAGGGCCTGAGGCCCTGACACTGAGCAAGATGGGTCGTCCCGAGAGCACCACAGCCAGTGCCATTTCTTTCCTTCCCACCTGAGTCTGCAGAACATCAGCAAGTGCTCGCCTCATGATCTCCATCCTCTCCAGAAAAAGGTGTCAGAGACAGGACAGGCCTGGCGTACCCACAGGAGGGAATCTCAGCAGCAGAGATGGGCAGACTTTGGCTCCTCCATGTCCCGGAGGCTCTGTTCTATGAGCCTGGGCACAGACGGGGTGAGGTCGGAGGCATCTTTTGAGCTCTGGATGGGGCAGCTGTGCTTGGCCAGTTGTCCTCCATCCTGAGGGAGACACAGGCAGACTCTCCCGGAAGCACACAGGAGCTGAGATCAATGTCAGTAAACAAACAAGTGGGAAAACTGTTTCAAAATGGAAAGGACGAGACAAGAAAGCTTTAGAGTCAGACTCTCGAGGTGGAAAGCAGCTGACACCGTCCTGCGGAGAGGATGGGAGCCTGCCCCTGCTCACAGTGCTTGTCTTACTTTTCTCCTTTCGGAGGCAAAATATCCAACACTCATAAGGAAGGAGAGTTTATTTTGCCTCAAAGTTTGCAAAGATATCAGTTCATAGTTGGCTGGCTCCACGGCATGGAGCAGGGCATCACTGAGAACAACGCATGGCAGAGCAGGTAGGAGGCAACAAATGGGCAAGCAGTGAAGTAGCACAGGCTGGGTTTGAACTTGCCGTCTTCCTGCCTCCTGCAGCACTAGGATTACAAGTCTGCACCACCATGTTTGACAGTCCCTCTTTCTTTTTTTTTTTCTTTTAGACAGGGTCTTGTCTTGTAGTGCAGGCTGGCCCTGATCTCAGCCTCAAACTCACAGCAATCCTCCTGCCTCTGCCTCCTGAGTGCTGAGATTATAGGCATGAGCCACTCCTTGCTTGTGTTTTATAAGTTATTGATTATTATAAGTTATTGATGGAGGTCAGCAAGTGCCCTCTTGCCAGATGACTGGATGGGTATGTAGTACCAGAAAAGCGTATCTGGAGTCTATATAGATACAGCTTCTTATTTTTTCCTAATAGCAATCCCCAGATAAGAGCTGTTGGCTCTGCTCTTTGAGCAGAGGTCTTTGGCACAAGCCTCTTCATTAAACAAATGGGAGAGACCCATATCCCCCTGAGAGACAGATGGGCTTTTTTAATTTTTTTTATTTTTTTATTTTTTTTGAGACAGGGTCTTGCTTTGTAGGTCAGTGTAGGTCTCACTTCTGTAGTTCAGGCTGGCCTGAGTTCAGCCATGAACTCACAGCAATCTTCCTGCCTCTGCCCCTCAAATGCTGGGATTATAGGCGAGAGCCACCACACTGGGCACTGTGGTATGTGGTACTGATTGCTGCTAGGTGTGAGTCTCCATGCCCAGTATTGTATGTGGTTATCAGGGATCGAACCTGGGCCCTTGCACTTGCAAGACAGGTGCTGGAACAACTGAGCTAAATCCCTGGCCCAGGTGGGCTTTTTTTAATATATATAAAGGGATCACAAAAGACAGAACATAAGGGATTTCACTCATATTTTTTTTCCAGTACTGAGAATCAAATTCAGGACCTTGTATTTGCTAGGCAGGTGCAGCACCATTGAGCTACATTCCCTTTCCACATTTTAAACAGAAATTATTTAATTGAACAATAGTCTCCTGGCTGGATGTGGTAGTGCGTGTCTATAATCACAGCGCTTTGAAGGTGAAGGCAGAAAGATCACCATGAATTCAGGCCAAGTATATTGTATAGAGAGACACTGGCAAAAAAATAAAAAGAAGCCATCCTGTACTCATCTATTACCATCTCTATCACATTGCAAACACAAACCATGTTATTATAGTAGATAAACTTTTTTTTTTGAGACCAGGTCTCACTTTGTAGTTCAGGCTGACCCAGAGTTCACTATATAGCCCAGGAGCACCTGGAACTCCCAGCAATCCTCTTGCCTCTGCCTCCCGAGTGCTGGGATTACAAGCGTGATTCACTATGCCCAGCACTGTGGTATGTGGTACTGCTTGCTGGTGGCTGTGAGTCACTACACCCAGTATTGTTGTATGTGGTTACTGGTTTGAACCTGGGCCCTTGCACTTACAAGACAGGTGCCAGAACCACTGAGCTAAATCCCTGGCCCAAATTATTCCTTTTTTTATAAACAGATAAGGTCAGATCTGTCCCACTGATCAAAAATTGTGGCAAAGTCAATGGAATCTGCGCATTGTTTCTTCTCCTGGTCCATGAAGTTTCTCAGGGCTCGTCTTGGGGCCTGTAGCAAAACACCCAGGTCTCAAGTCCTTCCAGTGGCATCTCATGCAGAAGAAAGAGACCTGATGAGGATGCCACATAGCACCCCTTGTGGGACTCCAGTGTTGTAGACAGATGGCTCTATCTAGCACTAGGATGAGGCCAGCATCTGTCATAGAAGCATAGGAGAATGCCCTACTGAGGGCATTTGTCTCTATGCTGGAACCCATTAACTCCTCAGGGAGAGGGAGTTGAGCCATTTAATGGCTCTACCTAATCCTTTGAAACCCCCATGAGATCAAGGTAGAATCTCCTCCTTTCCCCTTTCTTCCCACTGGGATTCCCTTGATAGACACTTGATGGCTCTGCTTAAGCACAGCGGAGCCACCTGGGAAACAGTATCTCAAGGCTCACTTAGGCATTGTGAGCCACTTCGTGGCTCTGCTGAAGCAGGATGGAGCAGCTGGAGTTTGTATTTAGCCCAATAGTAAAAGCATTGTAACTTTCTTTAAGGCCATAGAGACAGAAACCTTTTTTTCCAAGAAAAAAACAAACTTTAAAAAATCCTAAGAATAACTCATAGTCACTTGAGTTAAGCTTTACTGGCTGTTCCTTTTTGCTCAGGCCAACAGGCATGTATTTCTAAATCATCTGTATTTTATTAGAAGAAACAAGGCAGGGATCTAGAAACCAACATGGCAGTAGCTGACCCAAAATGGCACCCAGCCATGTGACAAGAGGCAGCCAGTCATGTGATGAGATAAGATGGCGACCCTGACTGAATAGCACCCTCAGGAAGAAAGAGCCATCTAAGGAAAAGCATATACAAAACTCTGAGCTACTCAGACAGGCTTCCAAATTACAAACAAGGACCAGGATGTAGCTCAGTGGCACCACACCTGCCTGACAAGTGCACAATCCTGAGTTTGACCCCCCCAAGGGAAAAGAAACAAATTACAAAGAGCTAT